>JAODUG010033596.1:0-18407 GCA_027564795.1 Aphredoderus sayanus
ACACACACACACACACACACACACACACACACACACACACACACACACACACACACACACACACACACACAGTACCAGACAGCATCCAAAAGGCCTCTTTCTACCTTTCTGAGAAATAGACACACATTACAAACAAAAAAATATATAAATGTGAAACACAACTGAATTTAAGAACTTGTTGTGTTTACCTGTCTGATCTGTTTGAGACTCCTTCACCACACACACCGTTGTTAAGCTTTATCCCATGAGGGGGCAGTAGTAGACCATCTTCAAACTGGTAGAATTACAGTATTCAGATACTGTGACTGAATATTAGAACACGATACATTACAAACTGCCACATGAGGGCAGAGAGAACCTTTAATAAAGGATTAGGGTCTAATTGCATGCATAGAATCTGTTATACTGTACATATTAGATAATAATTGTATTTAATTTTCATGCGTATGATCTTTGTTATAGCAATATAAAGTAACTGTCATAAAAAGATATGTGTTTCTTCCTTATTAAGGGAAGAAACAATAATTTTGTAACTGTAATGTGATTACCTAATTTAGAACAATGTTATATCATATCACTGCATTGCAAATGTAATGTGATTAAAGTAACATGTTACCCCCCAACATTGGTTATAGATGGTTAGATTTGCTGTCACTGCCTGCATCTAAGCTATAGTTTTGAGGAGCAAGACTTGGGTGAGAACAACATTATGTGGGTCTGTTTAATTAATTTAGGTGAGGCTATTAGCAAGCAGTGACAAAGGGCATAGGGCACACCTACAGTATAACAAAATTGCATTGTGCTGCAGCTGTCCACTGCTTGTGCCAGGTCCTCTATCTGCCCTTTAGGTTTACTCCTGTTCAGTGTTGATACATGGTACACAGTACATTTTAAACCTAGATTTTTCTATTTTTAGTACACTAATCACAGTATGCTGCTATTTCTGTCCAGTTTGAGAATGTATTTGGGAATGTTGACTTACATTTTAATTTAATTTAACTTTAACTAATTTTCATAATACTTGAAACAGCAAAAATGCGTGATGTAACATCCTTTTTGTGTTTCTGTC
This sequence comes from Aphredoderus sayanus, assembly GCA_027564795.1. NCBI lineage: Eukaryota > Metazoa > Chordata > Actinopteri > Percopsiformes > Aphredoderidae > Aphredoderus > Aphredoderus sayanus. The sequence goes on from JAODUG010033596.1 coordinate 1,070, forward strand.
CATGTTACGGGTATATAAGGTACTATACCTTACAGCACACTGTCTCTGAGCCCTCCTTGCACTTTGGTCCTACTAAACACAGGGATTGCTTTAGTCTCTGGATTAAATGGACATAATTCTTTTATATTATCTATACTAACCTTGATGATCTTCGTTCCCTTCAAAATAAATATTTCAATACACATGCAATGATTGAACACTCCTTCCTCTTCATGTGAAATACAATATATTGACTGAATAAGCTACACTGTAAGCATTTTGCTTTATAACACAAGACCTTTTTTTAATCTGATCCTCTCTTTATTCTCTTATACAATAGGCCATCATTCATACTGTAATAATGTAGGACCATGCTCTGAAAGCATAGGAAGAACATGTCTATGGCATGCTTTACATTTAATGCTATGTTGATCATGTTTGATACAGGTTTGTGATACATTTACTACAGTGAGAGAAAGGGAATTAGAGGTAGAGAGTGTGAGAAGGAGGAAGATATACTGTTCATAGAGGGAGGGCCAGAGAAGACGAGAATGTGCCAGAACACAGTAACAGATTGTCTGTCCCACTATCAACAGCTGTTCAGCGTCACCACTTCTAACTCCTGACAGACAGGCCCAACTGAGGGTCAAAAGTATCCCCCAGGATCAGGCACTCACACACAGGGATGGGTAAAATGTTGCTTATTAACTTGCTTAAAAACCAAAGTAGTGATTAAAAAGAAAGATTATACAAAGGAGGCCTGGGATTTCAACAATTTAAATGAAGTTTACTGAGGGTCACAACATGACCTTATCAAGACCATTTGTTTATGTCAAACGTAGAAATGCCCATCCTGTTTTTGTGTCACTTGGTACGGTCCACAAGGTGGAGGGCTATTTTAGTACCTTAAGAGCGGAATGTGCAGTTGTTATACAGCTAAGGAGGGCCACGCCGTACATTTAGCCACTCTTTCACACCCCCACACGTTCATCCACCGGACTAACAGAAGCTCGCACCAGGACTACCATCATAGTTGTCATGGAGAATGTTTTAATATTTGACTCACCTGGGAAAGGGAGGGGTCTGAAGGCCACTAAGGAAATGTGGGCTGGAGATGTCATTTTCTCAGAGCCAAGCCTGGCTGCTGTAGTATTTGACAGGTACAGTAGTAATTAGATGTGTGTGTGTGTGTGTGTGTGTGTGCGTGTGTGTGTGTGTGTGTGTGTGTGTGTGTGCGTGTGTGTGTGTTTTTGTGTTTCAAATTAATAATAGTGGTGGCTCTAGCATGTGTGGATTTGAGTCATATATTATTCTCAAATCCATAGTCAACAAGAAGAGCACATATAGTTGACAATTAATGAGACCAGATTTATATCACTTTGTTGAAACTCGCAAATCATTTGTAAAACTGATACAACCATAGAACTCACACAGTGAATAAACAGAAAACTGATGGTAAATTAAGCTAGTAAGTGTTGTAGTCTTGAAGTCTTGCACATTGGGGCCCATGTCCATTGTTGAGACTGCCACTGTAATGTATAATAGATGAATCCAAAAAGCTTAATCAATTAGTAATTCTGCCAAATTGCCTAATGATCTGTCAATAATGTTGTTCAATCCAGGAAGTAATATGAACGCATGGTTAAATATGTTAAGGTGTCATCCACCCACCAATTGAAGTTCATATTTTGTCTTTGCTCTCACCTCCCATAGTCTCGCAGATCGCATCTGCCACAGTTGTTTCCGCAGCCAGCCCAAGCTCCAGCGCTGTGGCCAGTGTAAGTTCGCCCATTACTGTGACCGCACATGCCAGCGTGCTGGCTGGGCTGAACACAAAGACGAATGCGCTGCCATCAAAACGTATGGCAAAGCACCCAATGAGAGCATCCGGTAAGCACAACACACATTCACACGCCAAATGTCACCAAATGCCAGGAACAGAATGGCCAGTGGCTGTGTAACATTAGTTACACCAGCCATGTCTGAACCGTCCAGAACGGCACATGGTTGTCAACCTAACGTATCACATTCGATCCACTATGGCAGTCTGGCAGCCCGTGTGATGTGGCGCATTGACAAAGAAGGCAGCGTGGTGTCAGACATGCAGCTGACCACATTGGACGAGCTGGAAGACCACATTGCTGACATGCCTGAGGATGACTTAAAGGAGATCAAAGTGGACATCCACAACTTCCTGGACTTCTGGCCACGCAAAAGCAAGCAGCATACAGTGGACACCATCTCTCATCTTTTAGGAGTGGTGCGTTTTCTGTCAGCCCCTCTAAAGACCTTTTGACATTTTCATTACTATCTTTCTCTTTCAAAATATTCCCTTTGGCAGTTACAGTGTTAACACTAGGCCAAAGGCCAAATAATCAATTTGATCTACGAACTAAATATATTATTTTTAAAAGCAAGATCTTTTTAGGGCCTTGCTGGCTAACGGTCCCATATCATTCCATTTTCCAAATTTCATTTTGGACAGACTTTTCTTCTCATTCTCATTCCATTTTAGTTATGTTAAAAATATGTCCTAACTTGATTGGCTATATGAGTGAGGGTGGCAGAATAGGTCAGAGATGATTGGATACAAATTCTTTCAGGGAACAGTATTGGCTCACTTACATGTACAATATGCCGAATGGCAATGCAGTCCCTTAAAAACTCCCCCATTCCTGTTTCCTCTGGATTCACTGTTCACATTCCAGACAGCTATAGTATGTCTGTCCACCTTCTGCAGATCAACTGTAATGGCTTCACTGTGAGCGACCAAAGAGGTCTTCAGGCTGTAGGGGTGGGACTCTTCCCTAACCTGTGTCTGGTGAACCATGACTGCTGGCCTAACTGCACAGTCATTCTCAACCACGGCAAGTACGTAAAACACACCATAGGCAGACTGTTCATTGATGAAAATGAACAAATATTTACTCTGAACAGAACTACTGATGCTGCAGTTTATGTTTACAGCAGCGGTTCTCTGCTCTAGTTCTTGACACCCATGTGGATGTTATTGTTAGTCTTTTAATCAGGACAGGTAAATACAATTAACATCCTTGCTTTCTCAAGAAGGAGCTAGGAACCACTGGTGTATTGTGCTGTATGTGTTGGCGTACAAGTTGTGTGTAACGTGTGCAAAACTGCTTCCTGTTTGTCTTTCAGTCAATCTGCTGTGAATACTATGTTTCACTCTCAGCCGAGGTGCGTTACCGCAACTCCTCTCAAGTATAATTCATAGCGCCAGTGAAGACTTATTCCATCCATAAGTTGCTTCACTGGTTCATCACCTAACTAATAACATGCATAATGTCACTTCATACCATGTGAAAGTACCTCTTGGCACCAGTGTAGTGTTAGTTAGGTGATGTCTAGAGCATTGCCCATGTACCTACAGTAAATAGCATGTTTTTTTCTTATTGCCGTTTAACTCACCTGTGTGCGTGTGTCTGTCCATCATAGCAACACATACTGGGTGCTCTGTAAGTGTGCATCTTTCCTGTGTTTTCCATGCTTTTAAGGTTATACCTAACACCAAAGGCTGCTGTTTTGTTGGAATTTGTTTGCCACAAAAGCAGATACAGTAGGCCTACATATCTGCTTTATGCAAATAAACCTTTATACTACATTCTACAAATCCAAAACTATCCATATTCACTGACTTAACTTCAAATCAAAAATGTTTTTATCTATGTCCATGTTTATTTAAAAAGTATAACAGAGAAAAGAGTGATTAAACAACAATAATATGCTCTGGAATCCATGCATCGCTAAATCCCCTCTTCTCCACCGTTTCTCAGGATCGAGCTGCGTGCTTTGGGTAAGATTGCAGAGGGAGAGGAGCTGACAGTCTCCTATGTGGACTTTTTGAATTTGACAGAAGACAGACAAAGGCTGCTGAAAGCACAATATTTCTTTGACTGTACATGTGAGCACTGCAAGAATCACATCAAGGATGACTTGAAGCTGGCAGGAAGGGAAGTGGATGGAGTAAAGGTATGGAATGTTTTGCACTATTCAAGGGATACAATGACAAGATGTAGGAAAAATAAAGAACGCAGCAACTATTTAAAGCTGTGTGTGAGATTCTGAAATAGTTCACCTCACAAATGTGTTGCTATATTCCAGGAATCACATTCCATATCAAATCCAGTTATATTAACAATTCTTTGACATATTCCCATACTTTGTGAAACAGAGACCGATACTGTTTCTGTGTGACCCTATGTGTGTGGTGACGGTATCTGTGTAGAGTTATAAATAGCAGGAAGTATCAGCCACACTTCAACCAGTGAAAGCACAGCGACGGGATAGGCCGAACCATTTTACACATCTGACCATGATACAGCAGAACCTCAGGCCATAGAGCAGTTCATTGATCTTGCTTTTCAGATTTCTGTATTCAGATATGATCAAATTTGTTTTTTTATTAAATTCCTCAAATACTGCCATTTATAATGTGTATACAGTACAGAAAAAAGTGTATGAATATGGTGAATACCCAAGGACTAACCTACTGTCATGTTTTTCAGGTCATTAAATCTCACGGTGTAGAACTACACAACACTAAACAATTTGTCCACCAATAGTGCAAGATTTTGTGCTATCAGAAAATGTTGAAACAAAGCAGTATTCTCACTTATTTAGGGTTGCCATTTAGGTGTTCGAGTGCGTCTTTACAGTCAAAGTCAGTTTAGCTTGTAGCTTTAAGCCCACTACATTTGGGGCACTGATTTCTACTTTATCACATAGGTACCTGATGAGCAGGTGAAAGAAGCCACAGATTATTGCTTTCAAATGCTGGAGAAGATAGATGCAGCCCGGCTAAAAGGGGACTACCATGTGGTATGGTATCACATTTGCATTCTGTCCATTTTTCCCTTTGTAGTCTTACGCCATTTTACATCATCTTACTTTTTGTATCAAAAAGGTGGTAAAGATGTGTAGAGACTGCATAGAGAAGGCAGAGAATGTCTTGGCTGACACTCACATTTACCTGCTGAAGATTTGGAGCATATTAAGCGAGGTGCAGGCTTACCTGCAGTGCTTTGGAGAAGCATCAGATTATGCACGCAAAATGGTGGACGGATACATGTGAGTAAGCTAACGGACAAACATGGAAATATGTTACCTTGCACACAATCACCTCATTTGGCATTTGCAAACAAACGCAATTGTCCAATTCTAGTTTCACCCACCCAATTTCAGGCATAGTGACCATTTGTCAAGTAGTCTGGGTCAACTTTAGTCACCTGAGATTTGTGCCGTTGTTTCTAGAGAGAGTCACTGTCATGGTTTTTCAAAAATTTCTATAACAGGAAGCTGTATCACCCAAACAACGCAGCCTTGGGCATGGCCACCATGCGAGCAGGAGTTACGCATTGGCAGGAAGGCTCTATAGAGGTTGGTCACGGGATGATCTGCAAGGCTTATGCAATTCTCATGATCACCCATGGCCCTACACATCCAATCACCAAGGACCTAGAGGTTAGGCCCTGTGACATTTATTGTAGCAAGACCTGAGTGCACAGAGCAGTTATGTGCATTTTCTATGTGGCATTGAAAATATTATTTATCCCCCAGGCCATGCGCGTGCAGACAGAAATGGAGTTCCGCATGTTTAAGCAGAACGAGTACGTTTACCACAGTATGAGAGAGGCTGCCCTGAAGAATAGACCAATGACCATGATGAATGAACCATCATCTGTACAGGAAGGCATCAAGAGCCTCTTCCACCGGAGAAAGTGAGGAGTCAAGCCGTTTACCTAGACCGCATGGTAATGGGGTAAACACTAGTAGGGAAGGGAGCAGTGTTTCTTTGATCACATGAAGTGTAAAATGTAACATGCAAGTCCAAAGTCTACGCAATATAGCAGTTAAATGCCACCGAACTTCAGTTACTATGAGACACTAATTGACTACGGAGAGCACTGGTGATGGATTGTGATCAGTTGTCTTTACCACTGAGGGTGGGGGGTAAACCCCTTTTACTTAATCTATCATGTTTTGGAATGAAATGTACTGCATTCTGACTTGTAGCCCTCAATTTCCATTAAATGTGTTTCCCTGCATTCTTTCATGAGGACCAGTTACTACTGCAAGGGCCCTTTAAATGCCATGAGGTCACCAGGATAAAGCAATAGACAAACTTCTTGCATTCAGCATTTATTTTATTACATTTTAAATGCGTTTGCTTGTCCTTTTGTAAACAATGCTGCCGAGTGTCATGGTCTGTGGAACAAAACATAGTACACCATGTTAAAAAAAAAAATCTAGCAACCCAACACATGTTGAACCGGCTGAAAAGTTACTCACATTGACAATTGTATCAGCGTCCACTAGCTCAGTGATGGACTCAACTCCTTTGACACAGACCTTTAGCTTGTTGCCATCTCGTGAAACTACAGCCTATAGAGGAAACATGGTCAGAAGATGCAGAGTACATTATGAGGCATGACATTACCCGATAATGAAGGTCTTAGTGAGTTTAATCAAAATGGAAATTTTCCCTTCAGGATAACTGAATTAGCATTATAGGACCATTTGTCTGAAGACTTTGCTCATTAACATGCATCATTTTTAAAAAGCTTGCCAAAACTCTACTACCCCCACCCCCCTCCGAAAAAAAAAAAAGAGCCAAGGTTCCATTAACCCTCCTGTTATCCTCTGGGTCAAACTAACCCAACACATTAACCCTTTGTGGTAGATAGAGAGTATCAAGCCTGAAGCTTAGACACGTGCACTGCTGGCACAACAGGGTAGTGCTTTTGAAACGTGAACAGGAGGGTTAAAATGCACAACTACATAAAGACTACACAGCATTGACACTAATTTGAACTACAGACACAATCAGGTGGCACCATATGCTGGCACAATAAGGCAGTGCATTTGAAATCCAATGACAAGAGGATTGATTTTACACTTAGAAAAATGCTTTGTCAATTTTGCCTGTAGATGGTGCTGTCCCATTTAACTGTACTTTCTCAGTTGCAAGAAAACTGAAAAGTTTAGCTGCCTTTGAGAATAATCACTGGTATTGAATTTGTAGACTAACTCATGGGAAGAGAACACTAGAAATCTTCCTCATGTCACTTGATTGTGAGTAACAAAAACAAAGTATAATTACTTTCCCCATATACAGTACATGACAAGAATACAAGGTTGAGTTACCTTAGCCTTATCCCCATTAAGAGTTTCCAGTTCAGCCTCCTGGTCGATGGTGAAGTTGTTGATGAGGACTCTTGAGCCAGTGGTGATAGTCACTTTAAAGGTATTACCAGTCTCTTCAATTTCAGAAATGCTTTTGATGTCTTTACCTTTCTGGATAAGCTCATCTGAGAGACCTAGTGGAGAATAGAAAATACAAGTTACAGAGCTACAGGCATACAAGTCAGTCAACAAATCATGTTCTAGAAGCTGTTGAGCACCTTTAACAGAACAGCTTGGACAATCACCTACATGACTGCAAACATTCAAACAGCTTACCAATAGCTTTCATGAAAGACTCAAAGTTCTCCTGGGACTCAAGCTGGTACTTTCCAGTAAAAGACATGTTGACTAGGTACCATGAAGACAAGTCACAAAATGAATCTCTACCTGTCTGTTTTATACTGTCTGCACCATGATCATTAACCACAGCTGTATTCAATTAATGTCAGCCCACTTGTATCGGAAGAGTAGCGTCAGCTGAGATAAGGACCCGATGAGTAGACAGTGCCTGGAGATACTAAACATGTGACTAAGGTTAGCAAGCTTTCACCTGATCTGAAACAACTGTTATTGTATTGTAATTCAATACATTTTAATAAAGTTTAAATGTCTGATATCATCACCAAGCTCTGTTTATTTTCAAACTTATGTAATGTCTAAATATTTTGTTTCCACATACAGTATAATCTTATACTTTTCTAAAAACATGTTCTGAAACTTAATTAAGTGCAAATACAATTAGGCCCACCATATAGGGCTGCAATGTATGAATGATTTAATAACAAATCTGTAAATTATTATATTATTATATTATATTATATTATATTATATTATATTATATTATATTAAATGGCAGTAAAATAAGATAATAAAGTAATATAAAATTGTCTTGACTTGATTGTGGAGATTGAGTAAAGGTTTTGTGAAAAGCTAATGGTAAAGATAAAGATATAAACAGAGCTTACCTTTGCCCACAGCTTTGCTTTGGATTAATGCCTACAGTAATTGTTATTATAGCAGACTAGATAAGGGCACGATAATTGTTCCTAGGAGAGATATGGAGGGAAAAGGAAAGAATTGATAAATAAAGGGAGATCAGTAAAGAAAGACTGGATTAACACTCCGATATACACACAGCTGTGTATATTGGAGAATGGATGTAATGGTAGTATCTTCATAAGAGTTACAAAGCTTTAATCTAATCTATGTAGAACAAAGTTCACAATAGCACTATGATACTGTATGTGTTTGAATTGCCACTCACCTGATTGTAATGTCAGTGTGTAAAATATTCTACCATACTGTAAGTATGAAATCCTGTTTTGGCCATATATCAATGCGTTTCATAGTTTAAACAAGAACAGTTCTTGGGGTGGACTTGGAGGATTTTGACCCCCAATCTGTGGGGGTCAATATACACATTGTGACGTTATACATTATATATTTAGACATTTTTTCTTGCTGTTCAAAACGATAAGCATTTTAAACGATACAAATTAAATATGTTTGTGGGACACCGTTCAAAGGTACAACTGCCGCTCATGATAACAAACGATTGTTGCAACAGTGGCAATGTTGCAATAGTGACAAAGATAATGAAGTCGTCTATACTGTAGGCCAAAGGTAAAACATTACGTTAAGTTCTAAAATACTGTAATACAGAAATGTTTCTGAAAGGGAATGGAAGGGAATAAAATACATTATTGTATAAAAAATGTCTAAAGTGCTGATTATGATCACTAAAATAAACAAACATAGGTTATGTTCTCTCAAGCTTTATTCCAATACACAAATATCGGGAGTTTACAGACCGTCATCAATATTCGTCACTTTTCAATACATAAAAATATATTAACAACATTAACATTTAACACAACTATTTAATCTATTCCATCCCCTACACCTGAACTGTCTCCTGTGGAACACTGGTCTGCAAGGCATTTCATTGGTGGATTCGATGGGGAGAACTGTGACCAACCAGGTGTAAGAGCCTTAGAATGATGTCGCCGGAGTTGCTGGCTTCTAAGTGGCTCATCTGATCATCCCCCTCCTCCTCAGCGAGACAGGACTGGTCTGTGGTGCAGCTCTCTGGGGTTTAAAAAAAGAGACTGAATGGATCAGCTCCAATAGTATTTCCTTCTTAGATGTGTCTATGTCATTATTCACATTCGAATGGGCTCAAATAGATGCAAGCCCAAAATAATGTAATTGAATGTATATCTTATTGTAATTAATAACCCATTTGCAGCAACCAGTAGACTTCATAATGTCTCAAGCTACTAAGGCTACTATAGGATAGACCCAGAGATTGGGCCATGCTATACCATACCCACTGACCCAAAACCACAAAACATTTACTGTATACTTAATTTAAAGATGATGTCAGCGATTGTAAGATAATGCACTTTTGTCAAATTAAGCGATGATCTCTTCACGGTCCGCTAGAAGACCGTTCTGTGTGTCCGCTGGAAAAATAATCAGGTGTTACTACACAGCCCTGGCTCTGTAAGTGGGAACACAGGCAACGTGGTTCAGACGGTACCACACAACACTATGCTAGCATTGGCAATGCATGACCAGTTTGGGGTGCAGAGCTTCTGAGGGTTTGCCTTATGGCACTGGAAGGAACTTTCATCAAGTTCAAATATAAACAATGTTTCACCGGGATAGCTGACTCCACCTTTAATACTAGAAGGTATTATAGATTTGACAATCTGGATGTAGTAAAACAGAATTTTTCATTTAAACTACCAGACCATATTGAAATACCTGTATCACAGCAGAGTCCAGGAGCAGCACACTGCCCTCCCTCAGAGCCACAGGGTCTCCCTGCTGTCTGGCAGGGGGTGAGCAGGTAATTCTCCTCCACACACTGAGCTGTCTCTGGGGAGCCCAGCAGACAACCCATGCCCTCACCACAGCAGATACTGGGGCCGAAACAATGGCCTCTGTCCCCAGGGCCACATGACATGCACTGTGAGGAGACGTTCTAATGGTTACTCTGCTGTATATTCTAAGCATTTCAACACAATATTCTTTGGTCAGTGATTGTAGAGTTTCAACGCCACTCATTATAGGTTCAACTTTGTGTAATCATAACCTAAGCCATAAATATACTGTAAAAGAATCTTCAAAAAACCTATTCATTTGATTTTGATTTTTAAAAAAGCCCAGGTGGTGGATTTTCCTATTAGTGGATTTTTTCTATTAGCCTACTGATAAAAGCCTCCAAAGGTGAAAATACCACAATATAAAATATAAACATGGGCCGCTGAATTTGCTTAGCTACTGTAACTCACCCCACATAAGGGAGAGGAGAGATGTACAGCACTGTACATCTGCCAATATTTCGATAGTTGAATAGCAACCAACACATATTACCTTGCGTAGAGGAGTGGCCATGATGGATCTCTTTCCCCCAACAGGACAGTTGGAGATGTAGCAGGCGGAACATATCGACAGGAGGAACAGCAAACACACAGACACAGATGCTCCACTCATGTCTATTCAGAGCGTGGTAGAAAAACATAGAAAGCAGAAGGGTGAACGAGGGAAAGCAACATCCTAAAAGAATATCTGGTCACACAAAATGGCAGTACAGTATGTCATTAAATCATGATCCTGACTTCAATAGACCAAGAATAATATGAAGTTACATACTTACTGATCCTTTGAGGCACAGCAGAAATGATTCACTTCAGCCGGGGTCTCAGATGCTTGTCCACTTCTCCCCTGGCAACCCTTATATACTCTCCATCCACATGTAGAGAGTGACACAGAAACCTGAAAGCCACTTATAGATCCTTAATGAGCTGCTTTTTAATTGCTGCCACTATGCTGTCCTCTGGCCAGGGCAGGGCAGGTCATCAGGCCAGGCAATTCACCGGAATGTTCTGTGGCCTCGCTATTACTTACGCCATTAGTGAATGGACCTGCAGCCCGTGACTGTGCATGGCACCAAGGAGAGAATAGTACAATGAGATTGTTAAAACAATTAGTGTTTTGTGTCCTGAGGTGTCGTAATGGCAGAAAATACCTTTTTTAAAGGTATACTCTTTGATTGCGCTACCGATATGAGTCTATAAGCTCTGTAGGAGGAGGGAGAAGAGACTGCAACAAAGCACTCAGGTGCAACAAGTGTCAGTCAGTTTCAAACCTAAATGATTCACTAATGCTGGGTTTTTTAAGGAATTTATTTAGGACAAGGACCTCTTGTCTTCTATTAGAAATATGTTTGTGAGTATCATATAAAAAACAAATTATCCCTCACATATCCTATTTATTCAGTGAGGATGTTCTCATCAATTTGCAGGTTAGTAGAGGCATTATACAGTATGTGGGCCTCCCACCTGACTTGATCTTACAGTGAAACTGAAAAATAAACAATTGTTAAGAGGCCCTAACATTGAGAAGTACTGCAATTGAGCTTTATAAACAAAAAGAATTATACATAAACTCACAACACAGCTATAAAAGGGAGCATGAGCAGACACATCCACACACCCACATACTGTATACACATAATCCTTAAATCACATGAAGAACATTCTTTATTCTTTATCAGGATTGATACACATTGTCCAGGTCTTAGGTTAATTGATGTAACAGGGTAATTAACACAGATGATGATTAGCTAGCCTGTTTCACTCTTCCAATGAGATGAGCTCAATTACTACTTACTGCTTAAACAGCATCACCACACTGATTTATTGTAAAGGTACATAGGACATTATAATGTACTTATAGTACATTACAATGGTACAGGTGATTACCACAGTGAAAAATCAAAGTACCAAAATAAAGTAGATATATGTAACAAACACGCCAAACACACAATATTAATTTCTAACACTTTAATTTAAAAATAAGCAACAAAAAATGTATTGGATTCAGACAGAATGGGTTTTGGACTTAGGTCACAGCGAGCACATTTGACGTCATTTTCAACTTGAGTTCACTTAATTACTGTCTCACTTTTATTATCATTAAGCTGCTATGCATGGACCAAAGCAGGGTTATAGAGTGTTGGTGATGAAGTTAGAGACAGGCAAAGAGAGACAGGCAGCTTGACACAAACCCTGGGGGGCCAGTGAGTAACATACTCACATATTCAAGTGAAGCTGTGTAGAAAATAAATCAAATCACTTTGCTGGAAAATAATTACAGTAATAAAGCTATGCATAATGCTTGATAACACATTTCTTTCACCTTAAGATATAATTACGTTGCATGCATGCAACTTTAACTTTATAATAAATGAAATCCTGACACTTTTTTATGAAGGGCCACTTTGCCCCCTAGTGGTTAAAATAAACGTTTTCCCAGTTATGTTTGTCAGAAATAGTAGAAAATACAGACTCTGAGTCCAAGTACCAAATAAAAAGGCTATTGTTTGAAAATCAAACATATATTTTATATGTATTGACAATTTCCTATCCTTTCACTGGTTAATTGTGTGCTTGTTATAACAGTTACATTGTCAGTCAGCTTGGCTTCAGCAGTAACTGGTCTTACTTGTGTGAGCCAGAACAACACAATTAATAGACTGATGTATAACTCCATCCTTCGTATTGACACATTACACATATCTGTCTTGTTTTCCATGATAATTGCCCAAAGCCTTTTGAGCAGTTTTCCACAATGTTCCGCAAATCCCTTCTTCATAGAGAAATATAGATGTGATCTAGTGTTTCCTTATTTTTCTGCAGGAAGGCACTAGCCTTGTTGACTTCCTCTCCCCTCCCTTCCTTCCTTCTCTCTCCGAAGGTACTCATCTGAAAAAATGAGAACAAAGCGATTGTTCCTGTTCTCTTTCTTAAGTCACTTCAAATGCTATCCGTGGGCAGGCATCATTGTCAGGAGCGGTGCGCGGCAAGCAGAGCATTCACAAGGCAGAGACAGGTACAGCGGCGGCACCACAGCAGCACAGCCCAGGCAGACGCACAGCATCACAGAAAATACACTCGGCTGCTCTGAGCCGGTAAGTTTTACACACACACACACACACACACACACACACACACACACATTGACACACAACATTCTCCCTCTCTCTACTCGCACACTTGGCTACATGGTACTGGGATAAGGAGGGGCTTCTGTGGGCTGCCAGTGTAGTAATGGATGGCTTGGAATGCCAAGTTATGTGCCATGTGAGTGTGGATAGAAAAGAAAATAGAAGAAAATATTGAAAAGACATGCCTTAATTAGACGAGCAGACGAGCATTTTATATGGGATTAGAAAAGAGAATAGATTAGGCCTATGTGCGGAAGAAATTAGTAATCTTTAGTCAAAAACATATTTCAGTAAGAAAAAGGATATGCCTAGCAGAACATACTGTACAAAAACCAGAATAATTTGAATCTGTACTGTGTATAATACATGACTAAATACATGACTAAAAGTCATGTACAAACAATAAAACAAAAATAATACAACACCGATTACTATAGTAAACAATACAGTAGTGTAACGTCATTAATTATTCCTTTGGCGTGTAAATGTCAGCAGTTTCCTGTTTTTCATCTAAACTACCTGTTCGCACAGTCCTTATCATTCCATTATATTTCTAAACATTCTCATTGCCATCTTTTTTGTTTAAATGCAATGCAGAAGTGAGACAGTTCCCTGTCTGATTATCAACTCCATTATTCAAATATTGTCCATTATTTTTGGTTTCCCCATATCCCCCAGTAGGATACCCCAAACTGCAGTTAAAACAATTTAATGTTGTGATATTTAAAATCCTTGCATTAAGCTACACCATATAATGTACTGTTTACATACAACTGAACTATACAGTATATGTTGTTTTATAGAACATTATACAGTAGACGTTTTCCAGGAAAATTAAACAATGTAGCAATGTAGACAAAGACAAAAGGGGGAAGTGTCCCTTCATCATGAGAGCAGACAGATGAACAGATCAGAGATTAGGATAAAAAGGGAGAAGCGAGAAGTATGCAAGAGGTGGAGGTGTAGCCTACATGTCACGGCTGCAACTTCCGAATTTCAGGAGCAACAGGAGACAGGAGACTGGTGAGAAAGGCAGAAGTGAAAGGTTTCAGGTTAAACAGCAAGTGAAGAGGTGTAAAAGAGAGCATACGCAAACATACGTGTGCCAAAGGGAGGTGCTTAAACAGAAACTTGCAGATAAAAGATTATTTTCCTCTTTCCACTTTGGCAAAGCATTTTTAAACTATGAGGAAGTGGATGTGTGGCAATTAACTATCATAAATCACATATATATCATATCACGGCTATTCACTGAATAAAATTCCCTGATTAAGTTAAATATTAAGGTATTAAAATGTAAATATATTTTGTTCAGATGGACATAAATACAAAAGTAAGGTCCCAAGACAACAAACCATGTTTCTTTCATCTTTTTACAGCACTGGCTGCAATAATGTCCTTGCGTTCTCTCCTATCCAGAAAGAGGATGGAGACAGACACTATGTGTTTCTCACCAGCAAGAAGCTCTGCTGTGAAGGCTGAGCCCAGGCACATAGCTCACCACAGCTTCTACATAAGCCCCTCTGCGCTCTACATGAACCCCTTAACGGTCTCCCCTGGTGTGTACCCCGACTTCTCCCCGACCAGGGACTCCACCTACGCCAGTGCGTTCAGCCCTCCTGCCCTTCTGTCTCCACTCGGCTGCAAAAGCGAACAGGGATCGCAGAAGCGCAAAAGAACCCCGCTGAAAATGAACGAGCCGCCTGAAGGGGGCGACTCGCGACTCGGCCCCGGAGACGAGGAGGAAGAGGCGGGCGAGGCGGGCGAGGCCGGCTCCGGGCGCACGGTGGACCTCTCCCACCTCCCTTCCTTCTCCTTCCCTGCTGCCACACCCGTGCCGGGCATGATCGACCTGACCAGGCTGCAGCTCCACCACAGGGCCCTGTCGGGGCGCCAGGAGGCGGGCGCCAGGGTCCCCGTGCAGGTGAAGCAGGAGCCTCTGGGCCCCTCCCCCGCCTGGCCCCCCTCTCCCTTCCACCTCCACCCTCCGTTCTTCCCCTCCCTCCACCCCGGCCTGCTGCCGTACTCCTTTTTCCTGCCCGGCCGCGTCACGCACATCCCCCCTCCGGGGGCCTTCTATCCCAGGGAGGCCCCTGGGCCCGGCCGCCGCAGCCCGCCGGGACTCCCCAGGGGCGGGCCGGGCGGCGGCGAGAAGCTGGGCCTCAGCGTCCACGTGGACGACAGCTACTGCGTGGACGTGGGCGGCGACCAGAAGCGCTGGAAGTGCCGCATGTGCGAGAAGTCGTACACGTCCAAGTACAACCTGGTGACGCACATCCTGGGCCACAGCGGCATCAAGCCGCATGGCTGCCACCTTTGCGGCAAGCTGTTCAAGCAGCTCAGCCACCTGCACACGCACCTGCTCACGCACCAGGGCATGCGGCCGCACAAGTGCCAGGTGTGCCACAAGGCCTTCACGCAGACCAGCCACCTGAAGAGACACATGATGCAGCACAGCGATGTGAAGCCCTACAGGTAATGCACACCGTTGGCTAGCTTGTACATATGGTTGTCTCTCCGGTCCGCCAAGGGAAAACCTTATTTAGTATTTATTCATGTGTATTTTATTGTCTGTATTTTAGTGATGTTCATGGTTATTTATATATATCATGCTACAGTGTATTATTATTATTATTATAGCTTATGCTAGCTACAGCATTTCTATTATATAACGTATGAATCACTTCTTTTTGTGGGCTAGGGTTGAAAGGCAATCTAAAAGCCAAGTGTGTACAGTTCATTTACCGTCATTTGATCTTGAAAAAGTTCCTCTCCTTATTTGTCCCCCTCCCTACTTTTGTGTCCTCCACCCTGCTATTGCCCTACACCCCCGCAGCTGTGGTGTGTGTGGCCGGGGCTTTGCCTACCCCAGCGAGCTCCGGGCCCATGAGCTGAAGCACGAGAAGGGGCAGGAGAACGTGTGTGTGGAGTGTGGCCTGGACTTCCCCACGCTGGCTCAGCTCAAGAGGCACCTGACGGCCCACCGCGGCCCCACCCTCTACAGGTAAACATGGGAACCACCATGCCCTCTACAGGTAAACATGGGAACCACCATGCCCTCTACAGGTAAACACGCGCGACAACAGCCCTCAAAACGCATGGAGAAAAACAACAACGACAGCATATTGTTCCACTTTTAAAGGAAATAAAGCTGCACTGAGTCTGTTTTGCATGCAGGCACAGCTGTAGCTTGCTTTTCTCTTAAAGGTATTATAAGCGACTGTACTGTAAGTGAATATATTTTGTGTCAAATTCACCAAATATGTCCTCACAGTCTCTACCTTATTGTTCTCTCGTACGTGCTGAAAACATAATAAGGTACTTCTACACAGCCCTGGCTCCGTAAATCCAAACACAAACAAAGTGGTGCAGACCGCACACAACAATAATATAATAGCCTTGGGAATGCATTTCCAATGTATAGGGAGAGCTAATGAGGGAGCACCCTATGGCATTTAAGGGAGAGGTGTTTTTAATTTGATCCAGTTCAAATATCAACAAGCTTTGTCCAGAATTACTTATTAAATTACTTAATACTTTTATCAGCCTAGATCATAGTATGGTATATGACATACTGTACACACAGCACAGTATCATTTATTCACTGAGCACTACACGTCATATAATGGCGTATGTGTGTGGTTAGTGCTCTTTCAGAGCACATGGACATTTGCTGTAATTCCACTACGTGACAAGATAGTAAAAGATGTTCTGTTTTCCAAGACAATCTGAATCTACCTTACTGTAGGTAGATTATTAAGGTATAGCATAAGAGTGTTTTACTCACTGACTGATTCACTCTGGTAACATTCATTAATCTGATGTAAAGGTACACCTTGATGTTTGCTGCAGGTGTGGGGAGTGTCAGAAAACCTTCCAGTACCCCAGCCAGCTCCAGAACCACATGATGAAACACAGAGACATCAGGCCTTACATTTGCAGTGAGTGTGGCATGGAGTTCATCCAGTCACACCACCTGAAGCAACACACGCTCACACACAAGGCAAGCTTTACGTTTTTGACCTCTGATGACTACAGCAGCAGTTATTTCTAGGAAAGACACGTGCGTGTGTGCGTGTGTGTGTGTGTGTGTGTGTGTGTGTGTGTGTGGGTGTGTGTGTGTGTGTGTGTGTGTGTGTG
>JAODUG010033634.1:0-18403 GCA_027564795.1 Aphredoderus sayanus
ATATGTGTGTGTAAGCTGTAGAATTAGGTTTAGCGCCCTCTATCTGCCACAAAGAGGTAGTGATTTGGGTCAGTTTGGCCCAGAGGACAACAGGAGGGTTAACATGGTTCGGGTTAACGGTGGCCTATTAATCCAATAACTTTCCTTTAAATATTCCAGTGGTGGGAATTATCAACGTACATTAACACTGTCTGCCAGTTGTTTTTGTGCTCACTCTTCATTTTCTTCTCTTTTTCTCCTTTCATCTTTTCCCAATCTCCTCTTGCTCTTTTTTGTTTTTACCTTTTCTCTGCTCAGGAACAGGGGTTAGCTGTCTATGAAATTCTGAAAGACCTGGAGTCACAGTGTCTGACAGACATTTTAGCCATGCTGAGTGGAGAGATGCCAGGGGAAGAACTGGGGGATTTGTTCTTCGACTGTGTGGATACAGAAATTAAATTCTATCAATGAAGAGGTAGGAGAACATTGGTATTGAACTGTGTGTAGAAATATGTGGTGTAAATATGTTCTTTCTTAAAATGTATTTCATAACGTAACATATTTTTGGAATCAGATTTCATAAAGAAAATGGAGCAACCAAATAGATTTTAGTACAGCTGAGCAAATATTATGTTAACTAGTTTTAAATAATACCCAAAAACGTGTAAGCAATTGTGTCAACCCCCATTGCTTACCATACCGTACAACCCAAACCCAGCTCATAATTAATGCATGATTACATGTAACAATGTTCTCTGTAGTGGCTTTAACTAAGCCCGAATAATCAACATGTTCTATGTGAACCACCCTTTTCCTACAGTGCCCTCAAGTGGACATTCCTAGCTCTGGCTGGCAGACTGGCAGGAGGTGGCCCCAGGACTAATGCTGCTACCCTACACATTGTATTTTAGTCACTCAAAGCATATCCCTAGCATCATTCCATCACTAAGGCAGACTAAATATTTACATCCTCAAATTTGGCTCAAGCATTTCTTCACCTTTTAACAAGCAAGGGTGGCACGCCAGTAGCAAAACCAGTGATTTAGATTAAACAGGCATCTATGTAGAGTTGTATGTATGACATGTCACAAATGTAACATTATGTTTTATTGGTACAAGTGAACAGGTTGCCATTTGTTGGCTACCTTTAGGAACGATACAATAAATAATCTGCACTGTATTGAGGGATGTTGTGATTTTTGTCTTTATTAGAATTGTCGGCAAATAGTAGGCTAATATATAATCTATAATCTAATATATAGTCCTCTGGGTCAAACTGACCCAACGCACTACCTATTTTTGGCAGATAGAGGGCGCAAATCCAAACTCTATAGCTTACACACACATATTATGTGCACTGCTGGCAGAACAAGGTGTGTGTTTGAAACCCGAGGACAACAGGAAAGTTAAAAGGCACAAAAAAGCAAATAAAGAAAGAAAGAAAAAATACACACAGCACTGACACTAAAGAGAACTACACAATCAGATCGCACCATCAGGTGGCACCATCTTTTGGCACTATAAGGTAGTGCGTTTGAAAACAGGAGGGTAAATAGATGATGGTAATACAAATATCCGCTGTTGTATTTCGTTCCCAAATCTAAACACAGCCAAATATATGGTAACGTGGGTCGTTCTTACTCCAACCAGAGGGCGGCGATAGCGCGTTACACTCATGCAGCTTTGGCATGTGGGGGTGTAAATGACACCGGCGACTGCGCGGTGTGGTGAACAGTTGCTAGCATTTGTAGCAGTTGGAGCATTCAATTGTGTATTTCTACATTTGTTGAGAATTAAATGAATTTACCCGAAACAACCAGCAAGGCTATGAAGTGTGCCGTCGACTGAGACGGTAACGGGTGGCTTCCTTACCGTACAGTACAGTAGTGAACCTTTCCAGTTGTATTGAGATACCAGTACTGTACTAACGTTACTGTACTGTAACAGTACTGTTACATATGGGCTCTGCTCAAAGCTGGCAGTAACAGTATGTTAGGTCGCAGACTTCAACCATATCGATTGACTCTGGGAAAAAGATTAACAATGGAAAATAACTATTATTTGAAAACGTGAATTTAATGTTAATGTACGGTAAATGTATTCATTCTCATATACATCTTATGAATATGTGCTAACGTACTGTACGGTAAACCTAATTGCCGGGGTTCTAGATGTGTCTATTATGTAGATGTATTATTAATGTATTGTAACACAGGGAGTTAAAATATTTTACAGATTAGCAAAGCCTAGGCCAAAACAAAAACCCTAGCCTATGTTGAATAATTTCTCCGACGTTTTGAATAACTTGCTTTAAAACTTGCCTTCTTGCCATATTGTGCAGTAAGGGCCACTCCTTTTGAAATCCACCGGAGATTTCTGGAAAATGAACTCCAGGAAAGGAGCGTACAGTCAGACATGGAAGTATGAAGACAAGGACTTGAGACATCTGGACGACTGTGATGACAGACAGAGGAACAGACACGGTTCTCCATGGGACTCCCACAATAAGTATGGGAGAGAGGGGCACACAAACGCGGAGAGGACCAGGAGGAATAGTGAGTATGTTGACTCTCCCAAGAGGTTGCATGGTAGTGACTGGAACAGGAGGAGTCCAACCCGGAGGCAAGGGCCTCTGAGTGTTACAGCGGACAAGGACTTTGACAGGGCACAGCTTAGGCGTCTTTCAACAGAGGCCTTGCCAGAGCGGACTCCCGCTGAAAAGAGGCCATTCAGACATACAGAGGACACACAATACCCTGAGGACTTTGAACGTGGGACACGGGAGGATTTCAGAGACAGGAAATCACCTGAAAAATTACACCACAGGCAACATCTTGAGTCCACTTATCGGCAACCACCTGAACATTTACAATACAGGCGACACTCTGAACATAACAAGGATGGGCGGTTTCATAACAGGACCGAAGACCCTCCTCAGGAGAGGAACAGCTTTTCTTCAAGGGTATTGACATATTTACTGCACACACTATGGTTATACACACTTATAGATGATTGTCTTTTAGGAGAACACATGTCATAGATCAGTCCATCCCTAATCATGCTTCATCCAATTTCATATTTTGTGTTTCTGTTTTGATTAGGTTTATGACAAAGTGAGACACGGAAATCACAGTCCTCCCTCCCACAATTATGAAGATCATAGGACAGGTATTCCAATGAAGGATTCTAGTGGGCAGGTAAGTTGTTTTTGTTTTTTATTCCCTCTGAGGGGAGTATTACATTCATGCACCTACACACAAGATGCAATTGTTTGTTTATTTGAATGAGTAGTGTGCGTCTATTAGCCAGTAGGCACTAAGCAGGGTTTCCACACATGCATTGGCTACTAAGATGGCATGGTTAAACTACTTTTCATGTTATGCATGCATGCAATATGTGTAAAGCTTAGGCCTATGGTTTTAAAATGCAGACAAAACCATGGCCCAACCATCGCATAAAAGCATTCATGTATAGACTAAAGATCTTAGCTCTACATTTCGCTGTGTATGTAAATGCAGTACTAGCAAGGTGCACATTGCTTATACATAGGCTACTGACAACATATCACATAAATATATTTCTTTACAGTTAGACGTTTTCTATTATAAAATATTTTATATTAAAACACATTCAGTATGTTTTCTTATTGGTTATTAGCTAGGAAATGTATTTCGCGAGTAAAACTGGTTGTTTTATTTTTACCACTTTCTCTGTCAGGTTTTTGAAGCTGAGCATGATATCGCTCCTGATCGGCCTCCTACTGACCGTACTCCTCAACAGAATGCGGCAAGCAAAGGATTCCAGCGTTTTCTCAATGTACTCAACAAAGGAGTGGATGTTTGTATGCTCACCAAGATAGTAGGTCAAGCACATACAGTAGGTGATAAAACTCTGCTCTCTCAAACATCTACCGCTGCAAAGCCTCCCTGGTCTCCCCCTGATGATGCAATACAGCAGATCCATCGAAATCCCCCTTACTGGAATGAAAACCATGGATCCCAAAGAGAAGTTGTTTTAGAAGAGGAGCCCAGGCATTTCCCCGCTGAAGGGCATAGGAGAAAGCTACAAAATCTGAATGATTCAGATTTTGAATGCGGAGTGGAAAGATGCTCTGTGTCTGATGAAAACTCTCTGCAAAAGACCAGAGCGGAGAATAATTTCAGCTCTGGCACTAGATCCAGGTCCCCCTCATTAGTGGCAGAGACCAAAATCAGAGCTGAAGATGAGCAAAAATCTAGGCAGATGCAGAATTTGCTGCAGGCCATTGGCGTGGATTTGGGACTCGATGAGTTGGGCCAAATGTCAAATCGAATTCAGGAGCGGTTGTATGGCAAAAAGGACAGTCAGAGAAAGGAAATTGGTAAGGAGAGGGACAAGGAGTCAAGGCGTCTGTTCTCTCCAAGATGTCACAGTAGATCGTCATCTTCAGACACGTCTACTAATATCCAACTTAAGCGGCAAAGAAGAGACTCTTGTGAGGCGCCGAGTGACATTGCAGACAAATGGCATACAGACGAAAACGTGCACACTTGTGACAGAAGCAGCATAATCCCCGTGCAGGTCCATGGCAACAATGGAGGCGGGCCCCGGGTTGCGTTTCATTCGTCTTTTTCTACCGGCACTTCTAATGTGCCTGAACTATCCCAAATGCCTGTGAAGCCAGCATACACTACAGCACCGTACTCTCAGTTCACATACCCAGAAGCCTCTGTTCCTCCTTGGGGAGCTCCGGCTACTGTGCCTCCCTGGCCTTACCCCCACGTGTACCCCCATATGTACCCGCCCATGTATCCCCCTATGTACCCTCCCCAACGCTCTGGCCCAAATGTGAACACCAGTTCAAGCTCCGCCCCTGGTAATGCACTCCTCCAGGGCTCCAGCAGCCATCAGCTCGATCCCATGGAAGGCCAAACGTCCGTATCAAGACCCCGCTGTTTGCAGGTCATCAACACACACAGTAATACATTCTGGAATGAAAATACACAGGATGGCACAAAATGCTACAGTAATACGTTGCAGTCAGATATGGTTGCCACACCAATGAGTTACACTACAGGGAAACATCACGTCCATGTTGTTGACTATGGAAACGTAGAGAAGAAACAGAAGATCACTTTGAGGCTACTGGATCGCAAGTAACAGATGCAGCTGCTGGTAAATACATGAGATGCATTCTGAACCTGGCAAAATGTCAACAGGCTTTGAATGCAGATTAAGTACAAGATCACAAATTACACGTGGCAATGACGTGTGTGGTTACAGAGCTAAAGACATATATTCATCGAATATTCATAGAGGTGCATAGGAAAATACATGTTTGTTATGGAATAGTTCACTTCAATGATGCTACTAGTTTCAAGTAATTCGGTTATGTTGTTTTTCATTTCTTGCTCCACGGAGTAACAACATGTGTATTACAGTTCTGATTGTAATTGGTCTGTTGTTGGTTTTGGGACAGGGAAGTATTTCAGCTGTAATTTATTTTTTGTATTACAGCACATAACTACAAATATTTGATTGACACAAGAAGCAAAACTGTAATGTCCTTTAACCTTATCAGAGATTAGCGTACCACGTTTTTTTGTGTTCATGTGTGTTTATTTTGTAAATACTGTAAAACAACATAATTAAACACTGATTTGGAAAAATACCATGTTCCATTCATTATTATAGGAAAATGTGGTAAAATTATTTATACTGCAGAAAATCAATTATTTATAATAAAACTTCTTTATAAAATGCCAGGCTAAATCTGTAATAAAACCTAATAGTGAGCAGGTTTATTAACCCTTGTGATGCCCTTAATTTGATCGAATTATGCCACCTGAGGGTGCCATCTGATTGTGTATGATTCTGTGTATTTATTTCTTTAATCCTTGTGATGTCCTCTGGGTCAAAATTACCCAGACCACTAGATATTTGTGGCAGATAGAAGGTGCTAAACCTAATTCTACAGACATATGATGTGCACTGCTGGCACAACAAGGTGTGAGTTTGAAACACCAGGACAACAGGAGGGTTAAAAGGCACAAAAACAAAGAAATAAGTAATACATAAATAAATACACAGCAATGACAATTTAAAAACACAAAATCATACACAATCAGATGGCGCTGCCAGGTGGCCAAATGTGATATTTTTAAGGACATCAGGAGGGTTAATTATTTGTTTCTTTCTTTTTTTGTGCCTTTTAACCCTCCTGTTGTCCTCAAGTTTCAAACACGCCCCTTGTTGTGCCAGCAGTGCACATCATATGTCTGTAAGCTGTAGAATTAAGTAAATCGAGTAGAGGAGGTTTCATGACAGCATTGTTTCTATGCGGGGCTGCAAATTGGTTCTCCATCCAGTTGGTGGCGATAGTTTGAACCAAATATCCGGTTGTAACGCCACTGAATCAAGATAACCTCTCAGGTTAGCGACATTTAGCTGCATTTGTGAGTGGTTATCCTTTAAAAACATTTTTATATCGATTTTGCAAACAATCGTTAACACTTCTATGCTCCTAAAACTATATTTGGGTTTGTAATGCGACTTATTAATGGTTGATAATTTCAGTTGGTAAACAATCCTGCTAGGACTGCTGCAGCTACCAATACAGTACTGTACTTTACCAGTATATTAAGACTATACTCTAACTTACCAGGGTTTTTTTGTGTAAAATTGGGAGCAAACTTTCACGCTGTGATAAAAAATGTAATATGTTCTCTGTAGATTTTATGCGTCGTAATATTTTAGTATTTTGCAATCCTGATGAACAACAAATAACTGACAATTTCCCCTTTCTTCCTAGTGCGCACACAGATGCCAGAAGTGTGAGGAAAACAGAGGACACGATGAACCTGGACGACTGGAATAACATTAGTAGAGGGCTACAGGGAGACGTGGACAGAAAGCAGTGTGCTGGCGAAAAGAAAGATAATGCTCCAAGAAATAATTTTGAAAGAGATCCTTGCAGTGGTTATACAAGATCCACCATTGAAGAACAACAACATACTACCACTAATGTGGTATGGGACCACCACAGGATGTCCGCCTACAGCGGTTATATAACAAAGGCTTCTAATATTGCCTCCACCTCAGAGGGGGACACAGACCTTAATGGAGAAGCACTTGAAATGAGTGAAGAAGACCTGGAGCTGGAAAGGAAGAAGAAAATGCTTCAAGAGATTGAGGAGCAGATTATGCTTAAGAAAGCTGCCATTGCGTTGAAAAAACTTGAGCCATACCTAAATTCAAATACATTATTTTCTGTCTTGAAAGAACCAATAACAAAGGACTATAGTAAACTGGACATGTCAATGAAAAATGAGCTAGTTCTACAAGAGGCAGGAAATTCTGAAACTAAACTTCCACCTGCATATGACTGTAGACCGGCTTACAATGGTTCAAGTCTTAAAGAAAGAGTGAATGCTATCTTGCATAAAAGACCACCTTGCAGAGTTCCCGCAAAGGTAAATGTTATCTTAATTAAATCGATGAATGATGGTTAAAT
Source organism: Aphredoderus sayanus (assembly GCA_027564795.1). NCBI lineage: Eukaryota > Metazoa > Chordata > Actinopteri > Percopsiformes > Aphredoderidae > Aphredoderus > Aphredoderus sayanus. The sequence continues at coordinate 7,472 of JAODUG010033634.1, forward strand.
TAAACCACAATCAGTTTTTTATTTATTTGTATTTAATCTTTGGGATTTGGAGGTGCCATGATCTGTTCACAGGTTGGTATGTTTGAACATTGTCTCTGTCTGTACTTCAGGCACCCAAAGTGGAATACCATTTTGGAGAAAAGAAATTGTCCGGTGTGAAGAAAGACAATGTGCGACCAGCTGATCATCCCCTTAAACGTCGTGTAAAGTTACTGATGAGGAAAAGTCATTGCAGTTTGAACGGCGAGGTCTGCAGCTTCTCTGTTTGGTGAAATAATGCCACACAGTACCCCTGTGAAGTGGTTCTTAATTTAACTATTTTTATACAGCAATAAACACACACTACTTGGCTAGTGATCCTTTAAAAAAAGTAGTAATGTTTACAGCATAGTCAGATGAACATATCAGTTTCCCCTTAAAACTACAAAGTACACATGAAAACAATATTGCATCATCAGTTCTGTAAGTCCTTTTATAAAAAGTAATTTAACTGTAATTAATGGGGAGGGGGATAATCTAGGTAATTATATGAATAACATATTAAGGAATATCCTGCCCAAATTGATAGGCTTTGTAAGATTTTAGAAATAGCTGTTGTTCCACACTACCACTGTAAGGTGTTGTAACGTAAACTAACAGTGGAGTCTCATTCTTTTCTCCATCTTCTCTATCTTAGGACCCTGATGTTGAACAGGGAACCTCTAGCCAGACCTGTACTTTGCCAATGCTGGACCAGAACTCAGTGTCAGAGGGGTTCCAGCGCTTCCTCAGTGTGCTTAACAAAGGAGTTGACCTCAACCTGCTCTCCAAGATTGTCACTGACAACACTGAGAATGTGCTTGCAGATGGGGAGCTTCTGGACGTTCTGCCTAGCGAGCTGCACAGTGGAGCTCTGCAACAGGACCATAGTCGGTCCCGCAGCCATGAGAGCAGGGCTGAGCCTCTAAGCCGAAAGGGATCTCACAGCACAGAAGGACAGGCCTTGCCTGGTGAGGCCAGCTGTGACCAGGCAAGTGATGGTGGGGGAGATGGCCACTTCAGTCCTAGCGTTACACCGGGCTTCCCCCAGGAGGTGGAGAAGAAGACACGCAAGCTTGATGAGCAGCATGGACAGCTTCAGCACATCCTCAAGACTCTGGGTCTGAGCTTGGAGGAGGAGGAACTGAGCAAGCTCACAGATCGGACTCAGGAGAGGCTTTATGGGAAGAAGGACGACAAACAGAGGGCGGATAAAGCACAGGAGCCAGACGTACAGAAGAGCTCTTCTATGCCTCGCGGCGACTCCTGTGCCAGTGACTTTAGGGATAGCCAGACGCAAGAGAAAAGCCATGTAGAGAGTCAAGATGGGGACATGGCTGAAATGGACTACCAAGGAAGCTACCCTAGTTACTCTTCATATTCCAGTAGTCCAGCCTATCCCTGTCCAGAGTTCACAAGTTCAAACACTGCCTACCACGGAGGCACTTGCAATAACCCCGACCCCACATGGGGTGTGCCCTGTGCTCCAGACAATGCTAATTATCCCTACCAGGATCCTTCACATGCCTTCCTTGGCACTGCAGCTTCCCTTGACTTGTCGTACCCTCAGCCGGAACTATTTTTGAACCCAGACTTGTCGGCAAGCGAGGGTCAAAATGGACTACAGTGTGGCTCTCGGTGTCTGCAGCCCATCAGAACTCAGTACAACATGAAGCAAGCTGCTAAAATAAAAAGCTGTAGCTCTGCTTTCACACTGTTCCACAAGCAAAGGTATCAGTTAAAGAGGTTGAAGAGACAGGAAGACATTGAGAAGAACCGTTTATATTTGAAATCTGTAGAAATGGAGTCAGAGGAGTACTTGAAACAGCTCACAGAGATCGATTTAAAGTCTAATCTAAAGAAAAAGGTGAGAATGTATCTTGAGTTTTAATGTAGCAATTCACTAGTACATATAACCCTTTTGACTGTTTTTATGTTTTATCACGTTACCTAAATGTTTAGCTTGAGGAGTTTAATCAGAAGATGAAGATGAAAGTCGTGCATAAAGGAGAAGCCTCTTCCTAATCTAAGACCCTACTGTAAATAAAGTAAGGACAAATTGCTCTTCATACATATTTTAATACATTCCCATAGGGCAGGGATGGCCTATCTTGGTCCTAGAGGGCCATTGTCCTGCATGTTTCAGGGCAGTGGCCCTCCAGGACCAGGGTTCTACCCTGCCTTAGGGTATCTTGATGACTGGTTCTTAAAATGCTTTTTTTTTTTAAGCATTTCCACCTACGTTTTATGTTTTCTCATTTACAGAAACCAACTTCAAGTCAGTGAAACATGTACCTGCTGACCACCATTTCTACTAATGGACAATTTGTGTAATTTCTAACAAGTTATGTATTCTTTCTCAAATGTATAATGTATTTTATTACTCATTTGTATTATAACATGTAGAAGGGTAAAAGTGTGGACGTTTTCAGTTGAGGCATCTGAATAACACCACCACGCTATTTTTGTCTTGTTAGTTTGACTAAAAAAATGGTTCTCCACCTTTCAGTTGTCTTTAATGATTTTTGTACATTTTATGTCAACACCGTATTTTGTGCACGTTAACTCATATGCATCATGTGAAAACCCCTCAGTTGAGATTTTGTTGAACCTACAGTGGGGAGAACAAGTATTTAATGCACTGCTGATTTTGCAGGTTTTCCTACTTACAAAGCATGTAGAGCAGGGTTCCCCAATCCCCAATGTGTTGGAGCAGGGAGACATGTAAAACATGCAGGGCAGTGGCCCTCCAGGACCAGGATTGAAGAACCCTGATGTAGAGGTCTGTAATTTGTACCATAGGTACACAACTGTGAGAGATGGAATCTAAAACAGATCCAGAAAATCATTGTAGGATTTTTAAATAATTTGCGTTTTATTGCATAACAAAAGTATTTGATACATCAGAAAAGCAGAACTTAATATTTGGTACAGAAACCTGTGTTTGCAATTACAGAGATCATACTGTATGTTTCGTGTAGTTGTTGACCAGGTTTGCACACTGCAGCAGGGATTTTGGCCCACTCCTCCATACAGACCTTCTGCAGATCCTTCAGGTTTCGGGGCTGTCGCTGGGCAATATGGACTTTCATCTCCCTCCAAAGATTCTCTATTGGGTTCAGGTCTGGAGACCTTAACCCAATCCAGGACCTTGATGTTTCTTACGGATGTTTCTTACGATGTTTCTCCAGTACCTTGATGTTTCTTACGGAGCCTCTCCTTAGTTGCCCTGGCTGTGTGTTTTGAGTCACCATGCTGGAAGACCCAGCCACGACATATAAATGCTCTTACTGTGGGAAGGAGGTTGTTGGCCAAGATCTCGCGATACACGGCCCCATCCATCCTCCCCTCAATACGGTGCAGTCGTCCTGTCCCCTTTGCAGAAAAGCATCCCCAAGAAATGATGTTTCCACCTCCATGCTTCACGGTTGGGATGGTGTTCTTGTGGTTGTACTCATCCTTCCTCTTCCTCCAAACACGGCGAGTGGAGTTTAGACCAAAACGCTCTGTTTGTCTCATCAGACCACATGACCTTCTCCCATTCCTCCTCTGGATCAACCAGACGGTCATTGGCAAACTTCAGACGTGCCTGGCCATGCGCTGGCTTGAGCAGGGGGACCCTGCGTGGGCTGCAGGATTTTAATCCATGACAGCGTAGTGTGTTACTAATGGTTTTCTCTGAGACTGTGGTCCCAGCCCTCTTCAAGTCATTGACCAGGTCCTGTCGTGTAGTTCTGGGCTGATCCCTCACCTTCCTCATGATCATTGATGCCCCATGTGAGAGCTTGCATGGAGCCCCAGACCGAGGGAGACTGACTGTCATCTTGATCTTCTTCCATTTTCTAATAATTGCAACAGTTGTTGCCTTTTTACCAAGCTGCTTGCCTATTGTCCTGTTGCCCAGGGTTCCCCAACCCTGGTCTTTGGGGCCCACTGCCCTGCATATTTTAGATGTCTCCCTGCTTCATCACACCTGATTCAAATGAATGGGTCGTTATCATATTCTGCAGAAGCCTGATAATGATAATTTGTTTGAGGACCAGGGTTGAGAACCCTGCTGTAGCCAAGTCTTGTGCAGGTATAAAATGTTATCCTTGCTGTGCATACACAGCTCTCTGGTCTTGGCCGTTGTGGACAGGTTTGAGTGTGTGGCCAGGTGTCTTTTATACAGGTAACAAGTTCAAACAGATGCAGTGGAGAACAGGAGGGTTTCTTAAAGAAAAACTAACAGGTCTGTGACAGCTGGAATTGTTACTGGTTGGTAGGGTATCAAAGACATATGTCATGCAATAAAATGCAAATTAACTATTTAAAAATCATACAATGTGATTTTCTGGATTTTTGTTTTAGATTCTGTCTCACAGTTGAAGTGTACCTATGGAAAAAATTACAGACCTCTACATGCTTTGTAAGTAGGAAAACCTGCAAAATCAGCAATGTATCAAAAACTTGTTCTCCCCACTGTATATCAAACTGGCTAGAAAAGCAAAACCAAATATAGTCACCAATGCGATTTTAACACAATTGCTCAATAAAAGCTTTTGTTTTGTATCACTAATTGCTGAAAACATTTTGGAGGGTATCCAACCCAAGTATGCAGGGGGAAAAATTAATTAGTGTACCTTACAAAGCATATTAGAATTAGCACATAGAGGTCATGTATCTTTATTAATATTGATTACTATAGGTCAGGGGTCGGCAACCAAAAAGAGCCATTTTGCCATCTCTTCTGCCAAAGAAAAGTTGTCTGGACATAACATAATCCAGCTTTATAAACTTTTAATCATTTTATTTTTATTTTACCAGTTACAAAAACAGAATACAACAAACAGAAATGCAGTGTGCACGTGTAGGCCTACTTTGAAATAAACACTGAATATGCAGATCTTTTTGAGTCCTTCCCGTATTTGTGTAAAATAAAACGTAGCCCTCTTTTAATAGTTGCAGCTTAGCATTTTTAAAAGAGTAAACATAAGGAACGTTTTTTGACAAGTCTAGTTTACACACACACAAGCGTGCCTATGTCAGTGCAATCTTGCTAATATGAAAAACAACTGTCAAATAGCCTATTGACTTATTGTAATCATGTAAGAGGTTTGCAGAAATACGTTCCCATAATTGTCTTAATTCTACGAATAATTCTGTAGACCTGTTGCGGTTCATCAAAGTTATTACCGGCTGAGTAGAATGTGAACAGTTCCACTATTGTCATGTGACATCAATGCTTTGTTGTGATTGGTTACAATCATTCTCCTGGCTAAAGTTTGAAAAAATCGACCTCGAAGAAAATATATGTCGCATTTTTGCGTTGCAAACATTCGTGTATGCCGTCATTTACAATAATAAATGTAATATTATTAACCGTTGCTTTTTTGCGTAGCGTTTGGTGTAAAATGGCCTGAAGGCTTACCACTAGAGTTAAACATTTGAGAATGTGGATATATCAGATAAGAGGTCAGCTGTTTCAGTTATAGAGGGAGACATGTACATTATTCTGGTAGAGTAAATTGAGCTGGACAGAATAGGCTGGGGAGTTATCTGCATATTGTTATACCTGTAATTGTACTCCTTGTCAGTCGCTTATGCGTGTCTGACAAAGGTTACTTTAGACAGCCTTAGATACAGCATCAGCATACCTGTTTAACTGAACATTTTCCAGAAAATGTAGTAATATCAACAGTACACATAAAGAATACGTTTATACATGTTTTCATAATACTTGCAGTGGCAGGTTCTACGTTCATTCAAAGGTAACATTTTCATTGCACACAATGAATTACTGTTAATACCATTTATTTTGCATTATCAAATTTACAAATGGACCACAAAACAATCAAACTCGAAAGAAATTAGTGCTTTGGTAGACAAATATACAGCAACAACACTGAAATAAATTAAACAAATAGTCACTTGTTGTAAATACCTAGAAAGCACAATATATCCCCATAATCTAAGTCCATGTGGTTTTGTATAAATATAGAGTGGTGTGTTTTTTGTTGTTGTTTGTTGTCATCTGTTTAAAGCTCATCTTTATCCTCTCCTTCACACAAGCAGGATGCCCTTTGGCTATTCATGTACGGCCGGCAGCCCAAGGTCCACACTGTGTTGAACAAGGTGTCTGCAACTGTTTCACATGCTGATAGGAAATGGGAGACAAAAAAGGGTCATTGACGTCCTGTATTTTCAAAGTAAAGTAACTTATATTTGGTTATATCCTACAAGTAACGTATGTTAGCTATAACAAAGTATAGCAACAAAAAAAAAGTATAACAAAGAATATGAAATAACTATATATTCCACATATACTACTGTATGGCTTTCCTTTCCTTCCCACAAGGTCACAAGTGAAGGAATTATTGTAAATAAAATTTCATATATTCAGGGCAACAAAAAGCAGGACCTCAAACCCCACCGACCTTCAACTTTGGACACAAAGCCAAGGCTCTTCTTCAGGTCTGAGCAGATGCTGTGGAGACACCAGCGGAACTTGGAGTCGCATCGGTACTTGTTGGAACCACATGTGTCATAACACACATCCAGCTGATTGCAGCACTTTGTCATGGCAGGGATGCCCATATCTACCTGGCAGAGGACAAAGGTGGCGTTTATTTTGTATTGGTATATCTATTTTAAATATTTATTATAATTATAACGTACTTATTGGTAACAACTCTTAAATACCATAAAACAGTCCGTATGATGAACATTTCTGAAATGTAAATATACATACGCCATTTGGAACAGGAAGACCAAGGAAATAGGAATTGCATCCATCAGGTTCTGGCATCTGATAATCAGGGCGTGGGAGAGGAGCTTTACCTAATTGAGAAATGAAATGAATACCAATGTAAATAAATAAAGTAGATGTATGCATATCAATGTAACTGCTGTGTGATAGCCTATACAATGCTTTAGAGATACAGATGTGAAAAATAGACTAGTGTCAATTATGGCAACTTACCATACATAACCAGTACAGTGACGGTCTGAGACATGCTTTAAAGTGTGATTGTGAACAATAATCTTAAGCAACTTGCAATGTAACTTACCATATCGACAGCGGTATTGGCACACGCCATCGCGTCCACCCATGAGTTCTAGCATCGAGTCAAAGTAGTTGTTGACGGCTTCAAAGCTGCCTCTGATGGAGTCCAGTCCCCAGTCACTGTCTTCAGCCTGCGTGCCGTCAGGGTTCTGTGGTGGTGTTGCTGCTGGCTGGGTTTCATCGTCCTCTTGACTAAGAGTACTTTGAATGGACAGACCCAAAATGACGAGGAGAGTAAGGGAAACCTGCGGTCTCATTTTGCGTCTTAAAAGGCTAGTTCAAGGACACCACAATTGCCTTCTGTCAGAAGTGGTTTTAAATGGAAAGAGATCACAACACTAAAACTTGCATACTTCACCATGAGCTGGACTTTGAGCCAGATATCGGGCGGCCTCCACTGTGGAAGAACAAAGTGCAGCTTTGATCAAGATAGACTATCTAACATTTTAAATGGATTATCCTATTCAGATTATCCTACAATTTAAATTGGGATATTATTTGTATTTCATGTAATCTCATTGGCTTGTAGGACAAAACTAGGCTAATAGTTTTTTTTTTAACTAAAATGTGGCCTCCCATCCACTGCCACTATAGGCTTAGAACTACACTGCACATTACGCTAAATAGGCTGCCTTTTGTAGGACATGCCTAATGTATGGCATGTTTTGCATGAGACTTAAGGAATAGCCTACATCCATACCCACTATGGGTCACTGAAATTTTGATCACATCATCGCAACTTGTATGCTAATCAGTTTAACCCTCCCTCTGTCCTAAGGCATTTCAGCAGACTACCAGCAGAGGGAGCCAACCGTGTTGTGGTTGGCGCCCGGCGAGTGCACGGGGTCATTTTGACCCATAGGACGGGGGTGACTTTAATTTGTTTGAGATAGAGGATATGAACACAGCTGCTCAGCCTGTCCCACATTATGATAATTAACTGTATTTCTATGCCTACGTTGTCTTTCTTTCTTTTAAACTAGTTCACTTTATTAGCCTGGTAAGAAAAATTCACTGTTGAATAGGCTATAATTTAAGCAAAAATAGCCGAGACCATATCGGGCAGCCAATATAATTATGGGGAAAGTAATGCCGTCATCCGCGGTGGCTGTGTTGAAAAAACTGGAATTATCTTACCTTACGAAAATGTTTAATACACAGTAGTTTAAACGCTTCATCTTAATATTGTCTAAAGTAACCAAAACATATTTGCAGTAACCTATAACTAACTAATGATGAAGTACGTCTGACGTACGTTCACGGTTTGGGGTGGGGAAAACGGTGACGCACACGGAAGTATATAAAAAAACAGCCCTATAATATCCATCGGTGAGTTTTATACATGGCTGTATTAGATTATGCTATGGTTTTATGGCGTTTCATGTAATATACAACTATTGAAAACCTTCTGACGTTCATGGTTTCGAAACATACGTTTTTCTGTAAGATAGCTAAAAGCTATACTTGGGCTAGAAAATAGTCCACTATACATACACGTGTGTGAGGGTTAGCCTACCCGAATGGTTTTAATTTTTACGCGTTGGTTAACTTTTTCTTGATTTTATATTTATTTGTACAAATACCAGGTAACGGGCAGTACACATTATATGGTGGAATGTCTTTTTCGACGCTATTTACTACACTGCCCGCAGTTAAAAATGCAGTCGGCCCTTCAGAACCGTGGAGGTAAGCGTATGTTTATTCTTTACATTATAAGCTGCGCTGGCGTAGTTAGCATTGTTGACGTATTCCACCTGTCGCCTTGTTATAGGGAGGTAAGAAGTCAAAAATGTGAACCGCAGCAGGGTGGCTATAAAAGGAAGAGAAACCAATGGCAGGTAAATTATAAGAAATTGGAGTTGTGACAGTTGCTACTGTAATAATGTCAAACACATTTAATAGACCGTGTACAGTTTGCATTGCATAGTACAATGTGGCCGTGGCTACAGTCGATGAATATTGAGAATATATTAACGGGAATGGTTGTTTGCGTTCCAAATAGACACAGGCCAACCAAGCCAAGAGAATAAAGACTCATCTCAATACACCTGCAACATCCAACAAAGACTATGACAAGCCTACAGATGACCGCATATGGTCTCAGGATGGGGAGAAAAGTGTTTGTTTCACTAAAGAGCTTCAGGACTACAGCAGTAAAGCCTATAGGAATAACGTTGATCACAATGTTCAAAATCTGAGAACTCTAAATAACCAAAATGGTAAGCTGCAACCAAAACAGAAGAAGAAAAAGAAAAAGAACAAGAAAAATAAATTCGATCAACAGGGCCACAGCAACAGAGAATCCTCTGCCCTTAGAGGCAAAGGCCATCACCCCCAACATAGAGACTCTTCATTTGAGGGCAGAAGAGGTACCGCAAATAAAGGTGGCAAGCAGGTAAGAAACCGCGGGGGGCTGATCTACATTTTAACGGAATAATATATTTACATGGGAACGATGTTTGACCCACAATATCTTGTTTTTTTTTAAGAGAAATCATTTAAACAAGTCACATTTGCTATATTGTACTGTTATTATGACCGCTGAGAAATGAATCAATAAGGTTAATAGTCTGTCTCAGTAATTCTCAGTCTCAGTAATGTTAGGGAATCTCCTCATGATCATTGTGTCATATCTTCTAGAACAACCACGTGGAACATAAGAGGTTCATGTCCCAGGAATTCAAGGAGCAAAATGCAGTGGAAGTGAATGGGCGCCTGCTCTGTTTACATTTCCTTAGGGGGAGATGTGTAAAGGCAGGATATTTTCTTAACTACTCGGATTTATACAAATAAATGCAGGTTACTTTTCCCACGACCGGTGAAATGTTATGAAAATGTCAAATGTTGTTTTTCAGGGCGATGAATGTCAACTTGAGCACACTCAAATAATTAATAACACTATCAAAGAAGTGTGCAAATTCTATGTCCAAGGATGCTGCATGAAAGGAGAGAACTGCCCATATATGCACAATATCCTTTAAGCTGTGATCTGTATTTCTGTACTTAATGTTATAGAAAATCGTGAACTAATTGAAGTAATGACGACATATTTTAAACTTGGCAACTGAGATATTGGGTACATTTTGATGTATAATTTCCTTAACCAAGTTATTGGCACAATCCTTTCCTTGCAAGTATTTTCACACAAAAGGATGGTGTTCCCAAAGAGCAGAATGCAGATTTTCCCATGATGCCCTCACTGACCTAACTAAGACGTTGCTTGATGAGGTGTGTATTTTGTCACTCTGTTTGTTTCAGAGTTCAATGTGACGTTCCCCATGTATAATGCATTTAGTGGGTTATATGTATTCTCTGCAGGCTTTAAAAAGGGACAAAGACCTCAGTGAAATTGCAAACAAAGCTCAATGTGACCAGTCAGTGGACAAAGGAGAGCCACCGATTACAGACAACTTGATTCCTAACATACCGTTACAGCCAATCAGGTTTGAGCTTTCTTTTTTATTACTGGCTGAACTTTTATTTTGACACAAGCACATCTGGTAGAATTGCTTCCACAGAATGACTTGAAACTAAATGAGACAAGTCTGGCTATTCATCCTATAAAAGTCTCTTTAAATATGGCTACTGCTTAAAAAAAGACTGAAATGAATTTCATTTCACATTTTCACATATAGACTAAGCACCTGTTTAGGGCCCCCTGTGGCCACTAGAGGGTCCCTGAGAGCATTTTATTTAAAATGTTTATTTTCTAATATATGAATTCAGTAGTAATCATACATAAGGCAATGTTGTGATAACGGGCTAGCTATACTATATACTACGTGTTTAACACTCGTAATGTACTCAGAAATCTCGCATTTGGCCACATGGCGGCGCCATCTGATTGTGTATGATTTGTGTGTTTTTCA
>JAODUG010033645.1:0-18402 GCA_027564795.1 Aphredoderus sayanus
GTGTGTGTGTGTGTGTGTGTGTGTGTGTGTGTGTGTGTGTGTGTGTGTGTGTGTGTGCGTGTGTGTGTGCGTGTGTGCGTGTGTGTTTATCTGTTTCTGGATAATATTGATAAATGTGTACCTGTATCTGTATTTGTATTACGTATTTCCATGTTTTATTAGCACTATACACGTACACTGTACACATGCACATAGATTGTATGTGCGTGTACAATACAATATGTTGAACCGGAGAGTCTCAACTTTCAGCTATGTTGCAACTATAGTATATCAACCATTAGAACCTAATCTTTTCAGCTCCAGTGACATGCAATAGACCATAATCTGCAAAGTTAACTAGGTTTAGCAGTTTTGCAAATATTGTGGAGAAATTGGGTTGCAGATGATCCCAACAGGACATCTGCTATATTTCTCTTTCTCTGAGAGCAGCTCTCTGGATAGAAGATTCATTAGTACCATAACCATATGGAGGCATGGATGTTAGGGTTGGGGTTGTGCCTGTGCATGTGTGTAGGTGTACAATGCATATACTGTATATGTGTATGTCTGTGTTTGTGTGAGGTGTGCATGTGTGAGATGTGCATTTGTGTTTCAGTACTGTATTGTGCACATTTGTTAATATTTATAATTGTAATTCCTATTACATTTTTTAAAACATTGAATGTCCATGTGTGTGTGTGTGCATACACGTGTTTGGTATTTGTTCAGACTGTATGTGTGTGCAAGTACACATATTGTCATAGCCATGTTTGCTAAATGTCTGCACTGTGTGTGTACACAATGTACTGTAACTGGCCATAGGGAAGTAAACACAGCTGTATGCTGGAAAAAATCATGTTGTGTTTGTGTTTGTCTTCAACTGCATCTTTCAGCTACCATCACACCTCTTTTCTGAACAAATGATATAATTCTTAAATTGACCCTTTGCCCAAATGGAGGTTACATTTTGGAGGTGTAATTTGTATGTGAAATATGGGCTTGACTCGGTAACAGTAAATAAATGATACACATCTTTTGAAAACATTTACAGCAGTTAAAATGCAATTGTATTGGTTTGTGGCAGCTGTAGCTAAGTTAGCAAAGATTGACTACTGTCACCATGAGTTATTGCTCATAGGAGGCAGATGGATAGAAGTAAAAGTAGAGGTAGAAGTGTGGAGTGTGGTCTGATAAAATCGATAGACGTAAGGAGGAAGAGAGAAGGGTAAAGCCTTTAAGTGGATTATGAACACATATTTTACAACGTCTAATTAAACTATAGTACACATGCACACACACACATAACTGTATCCCATGTGTAGAATTTTTAATTTACAGACTAATGCCTAATGAACCTTTCAGACTTTCAGTCACCAGCATTTGGAGATGCCCAATGCTGTCAAATCGAATTACTGTTTAAGTTACACAGGCGTTTTAAGCTGGAAAACACATGTAAAATTGAACTCTGACCTAGATGGACCAGCCTACCTAAAAATATACATCACATCACAGAAAGAATAACGTATTATTACAGTATAGTACAAAGAACAAGTATGCTAAATGAATAATTGCAATGCTTCTTGCACCTTTCTGTTTACTTGTGCATGTGCATGTGTTCATGCATGAGACTGTCACTAGACATTTGATATGTGATATGTGATTAGTTGATCATCCATTACTAGTCACTAGCCCAACCAATGTCTTGGTGAATGGATCTTCATTGGAGCAGGACAAGATGTACTGTCGCTAAATAGATAGAAGCATCAAGGGGCAGCATTGGCAGGGCACAGCTGGTGTAAGCTAGAAGCACATACAGGGCAGTTCCAACATCATGCCCTGGGTACTTTCTCGCTCCCAGTAAGATCTGGTGAGGCTCCTGTAACAAGCAATCAATTGTGTTGGGATGTGTATGTGCGTGCATCTGCATGTATTTGAAGGGCAACCCAGATTAGAAGGCTGTGACCAGGTGTCATGTGATGGGGGGAGAACACACAATGCTTACTTGAGGAAGGAAGAAAGCAAACAACATTTACTCTTAGGATCTCTCAGTATATCTGTCTCTCTCTATACAGCCCCTGTAGCAATGCCTCACACACACACACATTTAGATCACCTTAAACTGAAAATGGAAGGTGACCGAGGTCCTCATCTATCTATAAATATAATTGTATAATTTAATTGTACTTTACATTTTATTTTCTTATTAATATAAGTTTGGAGTGAGTGATGGGTTTAAACTAGTACTTTTACTTCCTGTGTGGCCTGATTAGTGTGATGCTCACATTTTCAAAGCAATCATTGGGCCTTTAAGGTTATGACAGTGTCAGATGTGCATAGTGTTATATCCCCAAACCACATGGCTTAAGGTTTCTGTGCCAAACCTCAATGTTATTCACTCATTAGGAGGCCAACATTTTTTACAATGGTGCAGCCTTATTACATTTTAATTGGCTTTAAAATGTACTTTAAGTGTTTGTATTTGCAGCACCTAGCCAATTTATCATGCTGAGGATCGAAATGGGTTTAATACATTTACATTTGACCACAATCACTTAGGTATTTTATGAGGGAGTGAAGATTGCTTCTCCATTTGCACTGGCCCTTCACTGCAATGTCTTAGTGAATGCTTTTCTTTTAGAATGCTCAATTTCTTTTTAACCTCTCTTTTTAACCTCTCTTTTGACCTCAGTGGGTCACACAAAACCTTTCAGCTTGTTTTGAAGAAGACTCAAATCAGGATTGCCACGGTTCTTGCAAACAAAGAACTTTCTGTCTGTCTGTAACCAGTATTCCAGTTTATTCTCATGTCCTCTTTCAGCACACTGCTTTTGTGGCCACAAGAGAGATCTGCTGTTTAATATTCTTGCCAGTAAATTGTAATAAACTTGAAACTTTAATCGAATGGTCATTGAATTAGGCTCAATTACTTCGTCATATAAAGAATATGGGTATTGGAGAAAACAGTTTCAGTATGTGTTGTACTGACGGCCAAAGGCAACAACGTAAGTTGTTCTATTGCTCTCTTGAGCTCTTCACTGACCTCTATGAAGCTTTTGCTTAGCTCATCACTTAAAGGTTTCAGGTCACTATTCATCTCGATATGGAATATTAAATAACATATCCCACCCACTATAATTTATTCCAAAATAAATAAATACCACATTATAACCACACATTATTTTACAATTTGCAAGTTAATTAAGTAATTAAAATCCATAGTGCAAACCATATGTAACCCACAAGTTAGAGAGTAGCAACCACTGAGCCTACTTTTGGGGACTTAACGTTCAATGTAGAAATGGAGTTAGGTTCATCTGCAATACGTGCAATCCTGTCCAGTTGACTAATAAAGTATATAAAGGATCTTTTGTTCAGAAATCACAGTTACTGCAGATGTCCTGGGCAACAGTAGCTCAATCTTTTTTAGTCTCTTAGTCTCTTAGTAGGATAACATTTAATTTTAAAAGAATCTGAATAAATTATACAATGTAATTCAAGGAACTGGACTTGGTGAGGATCTTGTGTTGCAATGCACAATTCAAACAAGAAAGAATATACACAATCTATAATAAAATATAAATACAAACATGTTTTTTAATGTTTATCTTTTTGTGTTTAAGTATGTTATAGTCTAGTAGTGGTTGTTGTGAAGTTAGAATCTAATATGTATTACTTTCAAGAGCAGACATGCACTGCACATATACAGTATATTACAATATGTTTTGGAAGAATTTGTTACATTACACTATGAATGTGTAGTGATTAATAATTTGTAAAAAGTGCAATAGTTATATTTTTTACAGAGAAAATGAAGTGTTGCAGAAACACTATGAGACAGAGTTATGATTTAGAATGTGTTGTGAAGATACTGTTTTAAAGGGTGTGCACACTAAAGAGCCTTTCTCTCAGTGTGCGTCACAGTGCACCACCAAAGGAGAACAATAATACACTGCCCATCATTAAAATGCACAGGCCCTGTGCTAGACACTGCTTACAAGTTCCTGTTAGTGCACACAAGTTCTGGTCGACAGATGGAGAGAAAGGCAAATGGCCTTACAGTATATAGGGAGCAAAACAAATTGGAACAAAAGGAAATTGGTAACAAAGATTATCGGTAATAATACTTTTCTGTACAGATCTGCATCTATATTATATATATTAAACAGCACCACAGCCCAATGGCATATTTGTCTGGTTAAAAAAAAAATCCTCCGAAAAAACAGCCTTCTTTTTGTGTAAACAGGAGGGACATGATCATGTGCTCTATATTAACATGACATGGTAATACAGTGGCCTTATGTTTTATCTGCCGTGTTGGACCCTATTGCTTGTATTTCCCAGTAGCCCTTAATTATGTCTGTCTTTATTGGATTTAAGGCAATAGTTGCAATATATTTGCACACTGTACAAAGTCCTGAGTCATATCTCTTATAGGAATCAAATTAGTTTTGTTTGTTTTGTTAATTGTATTTATAAATAGTATTATTAATATGTTACATTGTAAGAGTTGTTAAAGTGCTCTACAATAATGTAAAATAATAGATAAAATAGCTGAATCCCTCATTTCTGATATTTTTTTATTAACTGAAAAACAGTGAATATATCTGTACATAATAACACTGACACCAAGTGGACATACCATGTTTTTCTTCAGGTAACTGATATTATGGAACTTTCAATGTAATTCTATTAATAACAAATAAGAAAGAAAAATTATGTTTGACGAAGCAAACATTTGATAAAGTGTCTAATTTCACACATTTGGCAATATGGCAGTAGGTTTGATGTTTTGGCTTCTTTAAAAAATGATTGTTGGGTTTCTCAAACTGAAATCGCTACGATTCGAAGTAGGCTACACATATCAGGCTTCTCAGCCATAAAAAGGTACAATAATCAACCAAATGCATTCATGCATTGCAATATTAACTATTAGTTTTATAATTTTGATTATATTTACACCATCACAAAGATATACAAATATAGACAGAGTGGACAACGTTGTTTTTAAGTTAGTAAAAATGTCCATAGTAGACATAGTCCATTAACCCTAAAAGGATTATAAGAAACATATTAAACGATCAATACATGTTTTACTCTAATTATCTTGCGCTCCTCCCTTTGCAACCTTATAAATGTAGTCCTTAAAAGCTGCCTGGCTTCACAGTTTAATTCACCCTGCTCCCAAACTCTGGGGGGTCCGTACAATTAAGATGGGCAGCCTCTACGGTTCCGCGTCTCATTGAACGGCGCATGGTGTTAAGGCGTTTACGGAAGCCCTCTCCAGAGAAAAAGTACAACAACGGATCAAAGCATGAATTGGCAGCAGCCAGGGACAAAGTCACCACAACAGACTTTTGCATTGCTAATTTCTCCTGGCAGGAACGGTCTCCTTGGAGAAAAAACAGGTGGACAGTTCGCTGCACGTGGTAAGGCATGAAGCTGATGAGGAAGGCCAACAGGACGATGACGATCATCCTGATTGCCTTGGTGCCTACGTCCTTTTGGCGCCGTGCCGGATTTTTGCGAGATAGTAAGGTGTAGATGATACCAGCGTAGCAGAGGAGGATGATCAAAAATGGCAGGGTAAAGCCGACCGCCAAGGACAGGAAGTTGAGAATGACCAGTTTGTTCACGTTCTCCTTGTTCTGCGTATTCCCTGGGGGTTCAAAACACTTGGTTTTGTTCGTTTTGTCGTCAAAACTCTCGCCGCTCATTAGGAAGGGTGATGACACAGTGCAGATGAATACCCAGATACAGAAACACACCAGGCGAGCGCGAAATTCGGTCACCAGCCGCAGATTCTGGACAGGGAACACAATAGCCAGAAAACGTGTGACAGACACAGCAGCCATGAAAAAGATGCTGCAGTACAGGTTCACATAGAGGGCATATGAGCTGATGCGACATAGAAAGTCCCCAAAGTTCCACTGGCCCTTGTTGACGTAGTAGATAACCCGAAATGGCAACGTGCTAACACACAGCAGGTCAGATGCTGCCAGGTTTAACATGTACACATGAAACGGTGAGCTCTGCCGGTAGGTCCTGAGAAGTATAACCAGGACAAAGCCGTTACCCACCAGGCCAAACACCGTGATGATGGAGTAAGCTGTAGAGTACACCTGGTTACGAAAGTCATCAATAGCTGCACATTGACTGGAGTTATTCCACGCTCCCATTTCTGGTTGAGGAAACAGAGGGGGGGGGAGGGGGGCGACGACATTGCAAACTTTGGATTAGATTAGTCAGAAGAGAATCAGTAGATGTTCTACATAAATGCTTGGTGATGCCTATATAATGCATGTGACTATATAAAAACATTGTCATTCTTAAACATATAAATTCTTATCCTATGCAAAACAGGCTATTGTCACTAAATAATTTTCAGAGGATTACCGAAAATATCTGGAATTTCCGCATACCTATCTGGAGGAACTAAATTAGGCTAGTCCCATTTTTAGTTGTAGCTGATGCATAGCTGTTGGGTATTGTGTATTTGGTGTGGGAGGGGTATAGCCTATATTGTGTTACTGTACTGTCTGTGACAAAAATAAAAAAAAGATGGAAAAGTATGAAGCAATAGGCTACAATATACTTATATGCGTGATGCACGTTTTGCCATTTCGCACCAGATAAAGCAGTTGATTGTGATCTGTTTAATTTTGATAATAATTTAAGTGAATCCAATCTGCCCGATGGCTCCACAGATCAATACAAGATAACTGTATAATGTGTTATTGAAAAGGTTATGGGTTACATGAGATGATTGTTTCTTCGGGAAAAGGTACGGGGTGACCACATCAAAAAAAATAAAAACATAATTTATAGGCCTGCAGCACTGCAGAATGCTATCTTGTTACACATCAACGTCACATTTGACACGGTTTCAGTTCTCATTTGAAGAAATAAACTAGCCTACACCACTGCATAACCCACACGCAGTGGTCTGTGCTTAAAGTGCTGTTTGCTGTCACATTGTAAATTAACTAAAACTTTGGAAATATACAATGGCATTAAGCTTTTGTTTTCGCTTAGAAATTATAGGTCTCTTTCTGTTTGTCGCTGTTGTAAGAAATATATATTTGTCAATGTCATGCCATTTCATATTTCTTAATAAGCTGGTGCTGAAATATTCTAGACTATACTATAGGCTTTAAACAATAATGCTAATATCCAGTGTTTTGTTACGTAATAACGTTGATAGTTTGAACTTGGATGAAAAACGCGCTCACTGTCACAAGCCAATTGTAATCATTGCCGAAGCATTTGCTTCTAATTTATATTTCCTCTAAATGTTACATATTTACATCTGGCTAATAATATACGCTGACACTATGTTGTCAGTCACTTTCCCTTTCAAATAATAAAAAAATGTATAGTTATGGTGTGAAAACAATCGAGTGAAATTTGTTTTTCTTACCTAATGATTCCTGGCTGTGATCCAAGGGACCTGCTGTAAACTGAAGATGTGCTGGGCTGCACAGTCTCAGCCTGTTCGTGTTGACTAGTCTACGATAATTTTTCTGAAGAAAGATTTTGTCAGTAGGGGTTGGTCAATTAGCTTCAAGAGGATTATGACATCATCACCTAGAAAATGTGCAGACCCGTTCCTGAAGAGAATGCGTGGGCTATTTGAGAGAAATGTTGAACGTATACTGCTACATTATGCTTTAATGTAGTTAACAGTAGCTTATACAAATGCATATTGTATATTTAAAACACTTAAAGTATGCAACTTCACAAATGCTGAATTGTCTAAGTATAATTACTTCAAGATGAAGTACTGTATTATAACAATAGTAGGCTACAACAAAGTAGGCTATTAAGAAATATTACCATGAAGCAGACTACAAAGCCCTCCAAATACACAAACTATGATGTTCCTCTCAACTCTCCATGACAAGGATGACCTTAAGAAGAGAACCAAATGTAGAAGACTCGATGAAATGGCAAGTGCAGCTCCCATTTCAGGATAAGAAATGTTTGTTAAACTCCACCAGTTTATTTTTAGTGAGCAGGTAAAGAAGGGAGGGAGAATGTGAGTGGTTAATGATTGGCACTTCATTGGCAGGGAAAGGTAATTTCCTCAAACTAAACATTAGCTATGGGTTTGAGGGTTGTCTGAGATTGGCACATGACATGAACACCTTTTCCATAATTGCTAGTTCCTGAATGCCATGGTTACTTTAAATATAATACACATATGGACTTCACCTTTTAAAGGTGTGGTTATTTGAACATCTCTGCACACATTGTCTCACATTTCTTAGACAGCTTGAACTGGTTCTTCCCTTTCAGGAATAAACTTGGAATAAAGTTGGAGCAGACTCCATCCTTTGTGTCCTATATTGTGAATTTGTGAAGGATGGAAAATGTTCAGCACATTATAACTGCCTATGATTTGCAGGGGAACCTTTATGTTTCATTATAATAAAACACGTGTTATTTAACGGGCAGTTGTGTAATTTAACAGAATGTGAATTTATTAACCTCATTTTTAAATATGTCAAACATGTTTACCAGAATTGCTAAGTAAAATATATTGTTAATCAGTAAAAGTTTGCCCCAGGTCTGTCATCATTTCAGGAAATGATTTTAAAAAACACAATCATTGAGTGTACAGATATGTGATACTCTGCTAACTGATAATGGAAATATCAACTCTAATAATGAGCTCCATATAGAAAATAAATGACGGATGTTGCGGTGGAAATGGGTTCTTGGAATTGATTGGGGATGGTAGGGCAGAACAGAGGACACAGAGAGTAATGTACAATCCACTTAGTGCACTGACTGGTAAAAACAAGTGTAATAAACAAGCAGTCAGATGTCATCTGAACATATTGTACTGTAGCAGTGTGGAGTTCAAATAAAATCCCTTGTGTAATGGAGTTAGGGAGCCCGCCAAAGAATTTAATCTCAAACTGTATTTTCTTCCAAAAATGAAAATATGTCCGAGCATACATATGAACAACAACCTATAAAATAAAAATAATCTGATCTGTCAATAGGCTTCATTATTATCTTAATGATTGAATATAATGGTGTACAGTACAGTACAGTACACCAGTACAAAATACTTCTACCTACATGGAAATATAGGTCTTATACCCTATAATTGTTGGCACGGTTTAATAAAGATCACTTTTGTTCATGTATACAGGAGTTTATTTATATATATATCTTTATATTTTTACAGTACATTTTTGGCATATGTGATGGTTTAAGTTGTTCCTCCTGGCTTTTCAGCCATTCCAGAGAACCACTTATGGCGTCTGCTCATGTGCTAACAAACATTAGTAAGCACTGTGTAAACTGTTTCATATAAATATTAATGAGTTCCCTGTACAATGCTATACACACCAGATAATGCTTTCAGTTTAGTTACAGTTAACCATGTCACGCCCACAGCGTGGCCATTGCCTGGTTCTATCCCTGTCTCTCTCTCTCTCTCTCTCTCTCTCTCTCTGTCTCTCTCTTTCTGGAACCTTTCTCTTGCTGTCTCCCTCCCTCTGTCTCTGATTACATAGGGGAGACAGGTGTATCAGAGCCAGGGCAGAATCACTCCACTTGCACATTACCAGCAATCAGCCCAGTATAAAGCCAGCCCTCCCACAGTTGTCTGCCAGTCCGTCAATACTGGCTCCTTCCATCTGCTCTGAGCCTTTCTTCCCCCTCCTGTGTGTCCATCTTGCCTTGCCCCTTCTACGGGGCATAACACAGCTCTCTGCTCTGCTACGGCTCTGTCATCTGTCCGTCTGTCCTGTATCCGTCCTGTATCCGTCCTGTCCTGCCCCTTCCATGGGCAATCACGCACCGGCCTCCCACAAGACCCACAACCAGCATCACGCTCTGTCTGCCTGCTTTCTGACTTGTCGTCCACTCTACCCTGCCCTGATCTCGGTCTGCCCAGCCTAAATAAGGTTTGTAAACCATGTCTCCCTGTCTCACCTCAGTTTGTGTCTGCACTTGGGTTCACCAGTCCCAGCCTTAACAAACAACCAAAGACTGTTTACATGTTCATTGAAAAGAATAAGTATCCTACAATACACATTAATACACATGTGTATGTGTAAAATACAAATACTCTATCAGATAATATGCCAATTAATATGCTACACTATACTGATTCTATAAGTCTGGATATAAAATGTCAATTCAACATGAATCAATGAAACTGCGCCAAGACCACCATTTTCAAAATTATATCAAATCACATCATGTTGCAGGATGTTGAACTAGTTCAAACCTTCTGCTGACCTAAATTATGGTTTGTTCAGAAGTCACAAAAGCTTTCCTGACGATTGCTGTCCTGTTTTAGTCATAAAGCTGCTTTCAAAATGCTGACAAAAGAAGTTAGCAGTTCCGGATGATAAAATGTGGACAGTTTTGTTAGCTGTATACCTTTTTTCAGTCATTATGTGGTTGCATCAGCACAATTGCTTTATGCTATTATGTTGATTTTGCATGTAGATAACAGATGTACATGAGTACATGATCAGTACATGATCAGTTACCAGTTTTATTTCACTTGTTTATTAAAAAGCATTCCATACGGAAATGTTAATATATATAAATATATAAATATTTGATCCTTGTGTTGCTGTGGGCTATGACGTTTGTGTACTTTAGGGAAAGGAAAATCTCCCTAAAAAGGTTTATTATCCTGTATTGTGCATAACCTCCAGTATTCTAAAGTAGCAACCTATTTCCTGCTAGTTGGCTGTTTGCTTATTTACTGAACATAGACAGGTTGGGAATGAGGCACAGGCAGTTTTAGCCAGAGGCACTGTTTATATAGCATCCCATATCACTTTCAGTGTATTTGATGTCTTGCTCACATGCTCACACACAAACACACCACACACACACGCACACGCACACGCACACTCACACACACACACACACACACACACACACACACACACACACACACACACACACAATGTACTGTAAGATAGACTGGGGCGGCTGGTTTAAATGGGCTAGCAGGGCTGAGCCCTACCTGGTGACTGTACCCTTCAATTGTTCAATCAATCAATTAAATCTTCAATAGTAAGTGAAATAGTATAATAATCACTTACTATTGAAGATTGAATTGAGTAATATCCCATGGAAGATTGGATATTACTTTTACATTTATAGCATTTAGCCTTTATCCAAAGCAACTTACAAAAAGTACATACAGTAAGGTATGTCAGTAGCTCAATTGAATCTAAACAAAGCCACCATAGTGTAGTGAAGCAACCATCAGACCTGTACTAGGTACCAATTCCTGTATCTTCTGACTCTTGACCACGGCAGGAAGCTTATCGCACCACCGCCTGAGCTGAGCTACCCTTCATCTGCATAGTGCAGATGGTGCCAATCAGGTCTATCAGATACACGCGGGGGAAGGGGGGGTTAAGAAGTGTTAGAATATGTAGAACAGTGAAACCCTGTGTGCTTTATAAAGTACAAAAACACTGGTATTCATTGTATATATTGTATGCATATGATGGCACTAGAATACAGGTGTATTCAAATGTCTCTCCCAAAAGTCATTGGTTTTAAGTTTAAATTACACCACAGAACACTTGAGATATAAAATGAAATGTAGGAAAAGATTTAATATTTGTTAATATTTAACGGATTCATATTTTTAATATAAATATTTTTGTAAGCCCCCTGACTCAATATCAGCACCAGCTACCACTTGTAAAAGATTACATGCATGCTTATTTCCTCTATCTACATCTTATCTAGTAGTATATGGATACAGTAGATGCAGTAGATGCTCTATAGGTACTGTAGATACTGTAGATAGACAAGAGTGGATGTTAAAATTGATAAAATGACCCCTTTTAAAATGAACTCATTATCAAATACCAACATAACAGCAAACAAACAAACAAAAAGTCAAAGCAGTCCACAAAAACACTGTCCTCACATGAGGATATACACACACACACACACACACACACACACACACACAAACCTGACCTGTGAAATAGTTCAATGCTTACTGTAACTAGACTAAAACATAATTGAGACTTGATTTGAATTTACTAAGAAACCGGTTCCATCTGTCATCAACAACAACAATCCAGGTGTAAAGCTAACCATCTGAAGGATTAGTAATTGTATTACTATGGAGAGGACAACATGGTGATCACACCCAAGTAGGGTATGTTAAGACAGACAGACAGCAAGTTCTGACAAGACAGCTATAAACTAAAAACTATACTCTAATATAACAAATAAAAATATCTTCTTGGCACAAATGACGGCATTTGGATCAGATTTTCATTGGAAAAAAAACAAAACCACAAACATGATTGAACTCATGGTGATTCATAGATGTGCAGAACCCATTGGGCATAAAATCTCTGTAAGCATGAATCATTCCCTACAAGGCCATCCTCCTCGACTAGGTTTGATTACGCCACCATTTTTATCTTAGTTGAAGCGGGCACCAAAAAGGAAAATGATTACATTTCAACAGTCCATAGAGAGAGGCCTGTAACGACAACGGTGAAGAGGTTCACATACTGGCAGCACGTGAGAATGACTTTTAACCTCAGCTTATCACAGAGGTAAGAATTTGTAAGGTGATTGAGAAGGTATGTAAAGTATACGGACTGTTTAACTATTGGTCAATTTGTCAACTCTGATCATTAGCACATGTTTAACATTTAACTTTTATTCTAACTCTTATTATATAATTCCTTTGTTTTCAACAACATCAATACAAATGTACACTTTGAGTGGAAGAAAGTGAGATGGCTGAGCTAAGGAAGGTTGTCAGTACTGTTAAGCAGCTGTACACCTGAACTTATTTTCAATGGCACTGACGCGTTGAAATGCCCTATCTGGCTACAAGATACGTGATGGGCTAGAAAGAATTAAAAGTTTTTAATATGTGTACATTAGTAATTCTATCGTATATATATTTTTTTCAGATTGAACCACTATGTTAGCTCATTCTGGGGGTCAGGCTTGCTGTGTTGGCCCACTTCAGTCCAAGGGGGAGAGAATCCAACTCTAAGAACTCTACTGAGACGGTTCTTCCTGCTGAAGTTGCTCTTGGTCCTGCTATTGCCCCATGGAGCAAGACTCCCCCTGCTGGTGGGTTGCCTGTTCAGCCTACAGGCCCTGTTGCTGCTCCGTTCCCCTCACATCTCCCATAAACCCTCCACAGTCCTCATAGGCCAGCTGGCCATCGCAGACACCCTCCTGCTTCTACACTTCCTCCTCTGGCTGGGGGTAAGTGTAAGCCCCTGGTCGGAGGGAAAGGGAGAGGAGGAGGTAGGAGCAGTAATGAGAAACTTTGTGTGGTGGTGGGAGGCTGTGGGTGAGTTGAGGCAGGGGCTGCTGGATGCCCACTACCTGGCCTCTCTGCTCTTTCTGGGTCTCCTAGGGGCCGAGGCAGTCCTGGTGTCTCGCTGGCCCCTTGAGACTCGCAGGCTTCGGACATCACACTCTGCCCAACTCAGTTGCAACCTGGTTTGGCTGCTGGTGTTGCTGGAACTCCTGCTGCCCCTGGCCTTAAAGCTCCTGCGGCACCACGGGCCATTGGATATCCCTGTAGCTTTGCCAGGATCCCATGCAGACGTGAGACTGGCTCACACTGTGTTCCTGCCGATATACTCCGTCTATCTGAGGAGGGCTTTATGGATGACTAATTCATGCCTCCATTATTATGCCCTATACTGCAAACCACAGAAAAAAAGTTGCTTCCATTAGCTGCTTCAATATTAATTAGCATTATTCATCCCAGTGGTGATGTCTGTGTAATTTCTGAACACTGTGTGGTGGTGGATAGATTGTAAGACTGACCATTTATCTGGTCATTTAGGCCATTTGCTTGTTTGTTTTACTGTATAAATGGTTGTTGCCATGTAATACTGGTTGTAATGATGTATCTACAGCGAAACTGAACAAGAGTAGGGTGGGCCCTCTTACACTGATGACACTATGAGGGAGGAAGTCATTTTTTCTAATAAAAGGAAATGTGTTCTTGTTAGTGTGTCAGTTTCTCCCTCCACGTAATTTGTCAGCAAACATCACACACATTGGAAGCTGCTCTACATGACTCAGATTTATAGTGACACACGCACATCACTCAAGCACAAACTAGGTCAAGATGTAGACATAGTAGAAATAGTAGAAATAACATTTTACGGGTGAGAAAATAGTTTCATGACCTGAATATGGCTAATCTGACCAAATGTACAGGACAAACAATAATAGAGTATTTGAAGTGCAGGTAGCCTATATCCCCAACAGGGGGAGTACATTACTATTACATTCCCAAAGGCAGGTCTTGCTGCCTATATGGAGTTCTTATAAGTGGGCTATGAAGATGAAGGGGCTAGGTAAAAGTAACTGGATCTGAGGGAAAACTCTTTTTTATCTCTCTTTCTGCTATACAGGCAATTATATGACTGATTCGGTGTGTGTGGGGAGTGTTGGGGGGTAGAGAGAAAGAGAGAGCAACAGTGTGTGGTTTTGTGTGCATGGGCTTACGTGCAGTTTGGATTGTAAAGTGCTCCTTGGAATAAATCAATGCATATAAAAAAGGGAATAGAGGGAACGCAGGGTGAATGGGAGTAACACTGACTGCAGCTGCCTTCCCGTAATGCTGTCCATTTGGCACAGCTTTGTCCAGTCAGTCTACTTTGGCACTGGGTTGTAAGTCACCAGTAAACAATGTGGGAGGTCAAAAGTGTGAAAAATTTGAACGGTATCCTGTTTGTTGTCCTTCACAAGTCAAGGTTCTCTCTATAATAACAACCAGTCAGGTTAAAGAGTACAACTGATGAGAGAAAGCTGTACTGTATGTGAGATTCCGTGAAGGTCCAAAATAATGAAATACTGTAAAAATCACACAAAATCTTATAATTAAATTCAAAGTTTTATTTTAAGCTACAGTAAATAATGACGAGTTGGTAACTAAAGTTCAAAATATGTGGCTTTTACAGATGCTTTTAAGTTCAAGGAGGTCTGAAACAATAACAGTGAGTGGTGCTCAGTAAATGGGAAAGTAAGCAGAAAAACAATAAATAAGTTTTTATGGTTCAGATGGCTGACGCGATGGCTGAGCTCTGAAGAAGGCACCAGAAGGCGTCAAATCAGCATGACGAAAAGTAGAATAAAGGTTATACAAAAAAATTAATCTTCTTATATAAGTGCTCCCAATGCCCCATGTCTAGCCTATTTAACAGTATCTAGCTGCCCAGGGCTTTCCAACCCCCTCACTGGGACCCCCTGCTCTACATGACCTTAGCTGGAGTGTTACATCATGGAGACCGCCAGACAGCCTGATAATCAGGCTGAAATGGTCCGGGGTCACTCTGGTCAGCCTGTCTGGTTTGTCTCAATCCAAACAGTGAGTACGGCTCACGACTCACCCGTCAGTGCTATGGGTTAAAAACAGGCTGTCTGGAGAGTGGAGCTAGCAGTTCCTCATGCTTAGCATTGATCCAGGCGCCACTCCACTCTAATCAGGCCGACTTCGGTCACTCACTAGTGGGCCGAAGGTCAGAGAGAGAAAGAGAGAGAGATGTGCAAGCTACCCTGTTAATGTCAGTCCATGAGGCCAGTATATCCAAGGTTCCTGTTTTGCTCTGCTTTGTTGCCTGTTGTCAGGAGAGAGGTATGTGTGGCATGAAGGGCTGCCCCTAAACCCTGCCGCTGCTGCTAAATGAGAGGATGGACACAAGTAAATGGGGGGCAGGGGAGGAAAGGGAAAAACACTCATCACTGGTTTGAAAGAGAGAGCAAGATGGAGGGTTGGGAGGGAGGAGGCACGGGAGGAGGGGAGAAGGAGGGTGGAGAGGCTCAGTAGGTCTTTGTTCTGAGTGGCGTGACTCACAAAGCACTGGCCAGGGCCAAACAGCAAAACAGCTTGGTTGCCATTACCAAACAATAACTGTTGGAGAGGAGAGAGGGAGTGAGCGAGTCAGGGTAGGAGGGGAGAAATGAATGATTTCCCCCTGCCTAATCAAAAATAAACAGTTATCGAACACACACACACACATTGTGTGATGAGAGAGTCAGAGACCATATACCTTATGGAGAAACATCACACACAAACAGTTATTAGTGTGTACCATACAGTAGCGTGTGTGTGTGGTGTGTAAAAGCATTGGTATAAGTGTGCACAGGCCTTTGACAGTGTGCATGTGCGAATGCGCGTGTTTGTTTAGCCTCTGCAGTAAGCAGGATGTCCTGTCCTCCTGGCTGCTATTGTGAAGTGCTACACCCACTAGACATTACCCCAAATAACACTTCCTCTCAACATACACAAACACACACACACACACACACACACACATACGCACGCACGCACGCACACACACACACACGAACACACACACACACACACACACACACACACACACACACACCTCAATGCTGGATACGCTGCCCTGTGATCTGGCTAAAAATAGCACCTTCGGTAACATAAGATATTTACAGTAGATATTGTAACAATACTGTAGCAGGATATTGATCATCCATAATAGAAGCTCTACATATGTAATATATAGCTCAACAATGACAAGAAAGGTTATACAAAGTTGTCTGGTTGGAAACATTTGACCTGAAGTAAATATACAGAATATATAATTAAGCTATAATTCACTACTTGAACTATAGGCAGTTTAATTTAAATGCAGGGCTAGTCTAGTTAGTGTAGTGTAGCTAACAAAATGTCTTCAGTCAGGTAGATTGACAGTGAAAAAATATGCTTTTTTATATATTTTTATCACGTCTGCACTAGTGTCATTACAGTCACTATAGCGTGAGAGACTTTAATACGTTTGCATTGCCCTCAGTGAGTGTCTGGTCCTTGCTATCACCTCTTCAGTTTAGCAGTGATGACACCAGTCTGTCCCCTTCCCTCCCTACTTGTCGACAATTCTCTATTCACACTACCCCCAGTCCCCCTCTCTACCGGCTAGGGCTAAACCGAGGTGCTATTGTCTAGTTTCCTGTGGCCAAGCAAGGCACCCTCCAGCACGCACACACGTATAGCGTGCCTACACACAAACAGTCAGCGCTGGGGTGATACGTTCCCGGTTTCTGGACCAGTGGACCACATTTCGCTCCGGGGAATTTTGTTCACTTGCAACACATTTTCAGAATATTTTCAGGGTTTATAACAGACACAGAACTGGGAAAACCTCTAGGACAAAGCAATTTGGAGTAGGCTACCACAGGGAGACAAGCTTGTAAACTTGGAAAAGACCTGAATCTGGTAGGTTTCTTCTGACAGTTGCGCTGAATCACTGCTGCCAAGTTGACGGAAAACACGGATAGCTGTCACCATCATACAGACTACTGCACAAAAGCCAGTAAGTTGTGTTATTTGGGATGGGAACAGCATCTCTTTAAGTAAACAATTATTGTGTTTGACACTAGGTAACGCTACAGTGCTTTGGACAACTTAAGTTTGATACATTTTCGACTCACAACAACTCGTTGTCATTTTTGAAAACAATGCCAAACAGTTAATGTAGGCCTATAATTATAATAAAATAGGCAATATTTCACAACAACGTACAGTACTGTAGCTACACCAAACGACAAACTTTTATATCATGTTATTGGGATCACAATTAAAATGAAAGAAATCACATCCACTAATGTTGTCTTCCATATATTTATCTACAGGTGATATATATATATATTTGCCAAGTTACACTTTATTCTTAATTGTGTGTTCTCTTGTGTGTTGTGTTTGTGAGAGAACAGAACAGCTGGATCTGAGAATTGAACATGATATGTTTAAAGCAGCAGGTCACTGTGGGGGCCAGTTGTCTCAAACCCTGTCACTGCTGTAGCTCACTGTGGGAAAACCCTGTGACTTTGCAGCTGTTCACTAAGGCATGATATGTGCACTTAACATTTACACTTACAAACACAAAACATGTCTCAGCATGGACTGTAGCATCATCCATATGTTTGCACTTCTTATCCACATGTCCGAATGTAGACCTTGTTTATACAACTCAGCCGCAAACGGTAGGGCGCCTTATTCAGTGTTCTATAGCCCTGCTCTCCACAGAAACGACATCAGCTAAATGCAAGGCTGACAGTATTAGGGGTCCTGGGACATTGCCATAACACACAAAACCACATAATATGTGTGCATGTGTGTGTGTGTGTTTTGCAAATGAATGTGCATGGACAGACCATGCACAAGTGTGTGTGTGAGCTGTGTGGTTCAGAAAGGTACAGTGAGGGCATTGTGGAGTGCCAGTGGAGGCTTTTAGAGAGGCGTGTGAAAACGCAGTTAAGATGTCACATTGCAGCTGGCAAAGGGATGGACTGATCAACTGCTTAGAACTCTTACAGCTCTGCCTTTGTGTGTGTGTGTGTGTGTGTGTGTGTGTGTGTGTGTGTGTGTGTGTGTGTGCGTGTGTGTGTGTGTGTGTGTGT
>JAODUG010033674.1:0-18398 GCA_027564795.1 Aphredoderus sayanus
TATATATATATATATATATATATATATATATATATATATATGACTTATGCAGTCCTCTTAGATAAATGTACTATTTCAGGTTAAGGCCATTAACATGATACCTATGAGCCGTCTTTCAGGAGGAAGCTGGCCAGCCGTCTGGTCTGCAAAACGACAGAGCACCATGTGTTCCTAGCAACAGAAGAATTAAGGTTAGTTCTGAGTCAAAGGTGTCAGTGAGTATGGGCTGACTTGTGGATCTGCCAAACCCTAATATGAGTCATACAAAAAAATCGGTCATATTTTACGTCTAAACAATACACATCGATAAATATTAAGATAATGATGATCAGTTAGAAAAGTGATCTTATGTCATTGCTAACCTGCATTCTCTGTACTGCACTTACACTTTATCTATCAACTCTAAAAGGGTCAACAGTAAATGCATGCGCACAGAGCAAATGTAAACCAAGATCTTTTCTTTTACACCGTGCTGTCAATCTGTTTTAACTGGCTGGAGAACCTTGCAGATGCAGTATTCATGTCTGAGAGTTGGGCTGGAGAGGATACAGCGGGGCTTGTACATCTTGGGCCCAGATTAATAGCAAATGCCGAACATGAATGAAATAAAACATTAGAGTGATGAATAGACCTGTTTGTTAAAATAGAATATAGATTTTTCCTGTTGGGGCGGATAAATGTTTGAGTCTGCATGCCCAAACAAATATTTGGATACACATTTTTCTTTTGAGGCTTTGGGGAGATGTTACTATTACAAAATATCAATACTGAAAACTGAACATTACCAGTGTCTTTGTTAGAATAAATGAATCTGTGCGTTTCCAAAAATAAGCAAATTAGAAGAGAGTTTCTACAAGCACACAATATCCAAACGGTGTGGTGATCCATCACCCGCAGGGCTGAGGTTGCCATAAGTTGGCCCTGCAGCAACCTTTGAACTGATTTCTCAAAGGGCTACAGACAGGTTCCATACATCACCGTGGCCCCTTCCAGAGTACACCAACATGTCTGCACTGAACGATAAGGGGCTGTTAGGCTGCAGGGCATCCAACTGGTGACTAGTGGCTTAGGGCCTGAGCATCTCATGAAGCTAGTAATTTAATTTTCCTTTTCAATGTCAAAACAAACAAAAGTCCCAAACCAACAGATGCATTAGCATAGATAAACATATGTGGCAGGAGCCAGACTGGGGTTATAAATAGCAGGTGCGATATTGTCAGCGCAAGTCGATTTTAGTTGTTAAGATAATACATTGGAAGATAAAGTCACTGTTTGTGTTTGTGTGGCTTTTCAGAATGTTTTGAATGTCATGCAATCGTCCCAACCATTACGTAATGTCTTAGCGAATAATACTGTAGTTTTACTGTGTTACATATTAAATGTAAATCTAATTAAACCATAAATTATATAATAAATAACATTGGCTTTGACCCAGTACAGGGAAGGCCTTCCGCAATTTGCGTAATACTTTGGTTTACTGAATATGTAGAATGACCCGAATGATGTTACACTTCTCTTATCCATTATAGAATGAGTAATAGTAATTTTTAATACATACCTTGTAACTCAGAGTTTCTTTAAACCTTTTGCTGTGGGGAAGAAAGCAAAATAAAACATTTGTTTCAGTTAATATGCTTATAAAATCATTCCTAATACCATATTCTGTACTCTAACAGCAATAAATGCTATCCTATCATCATTCATACTATCCTTAATACTGTACCTTTTATTTAAGTTGTATAGGATAATGTATAGGATATTAAGAATTGAGCATTTGTTTCTGTTAATATGTTTATCATTCATATTATCCTACAGTATGCCGATTTTCAGTTAATGTAAATTGGAAGGTTGCATTTTAATTCTTTATGGGAAAATTACTGAATAAAAACAGAAACAAATCCAGACTTCACTGCTCAAATCTTTTACTTCCTCCCAGGAAAATGAGGTCATGAGTAGAAAGCGGCAAGTCCACGGCAATGACAACAACATCCTATGTTTGTAATGTTAAATATTAACAAGAGCATTGCTGTGAAGCTCCACGCTCATTAACTGTCAGTGTCCAGGAGTACCGGGCCTGTATTGCCACTCGGACAACAACTTGATAAGTTGAATTTAAATATTTCTGCACTCCCTAACGCAGCCTGCACCTGTGGGGTGGAAATGGGCTGTTTAAGTAGCTAATAAATAATGCTTTGGAAGTCTTGGATCTGCTACACCTGCACAATATCCACAGGAGCAGTGTGGAACATGACCTGAGGGAGGAACACTAAAAGTAGCACGATGAAGATTGACGCAGTCAGATGACAGAGGCCATCACCTCACCCTACGGGACGTCTTTGTGCCATTTACACCTGCCTTCAATAGCAATATTTCACTTGGACAACTGACAGTGTGAGGATGTGGCGAGATAAACTATGCATGTGATCAAAATTAATTATGCATAGCGCTACTTAAGGCATAATTAACATCAGAGGAGGACAATTTATCTCTTGTGTTGGGGCTCTTGGTCACATTTCTTGCTTGCACATTACAGGTTGGCAAAGCACATGAACGCTGTCGTTTCAGTGTGAGGAGAAGTGGTTTAACCTTACAGAAACAGCGCGGACAGATGGAATACCAGTGATCACAATCTCCCGACAACAGGCCTACATAGCGCCGATGCCATTAAAGTGCCGTTAGTCAACAGTGCGTTGTCATGCCAACAACTACAACACCATTAGCAGCTGCGAACCTCCTAGGGAAGCTGAACTTGAGCGTGTTCTGGATGAAGCCATAGCAACACGGACTGATCACGAAGGCTGCGCCCGCCTGGATGCAGTGCCCCATCACCATGTCTGTCGCTACGCCACACGCATGGAGGGCCACCTGTGCACACACACACACACCAGATGATCCCACAAATGCATAACCTTTAGCGGGGAGCAGACACACAAACACATAAGCAGAACCAAATGATTACTTCATAAATAACTGCTGCTTGGAATGCTAATGTTCTCCCAAAGGTATAGGCACAAGAAACAAGAGCAAAGCAAACGTATTGCTGTGCACGGAGCTGGGACACGAACGTCTGAGCGTGTGATTGAGTAGGTAAAGGGTGCGTGACGCTAGGTACCGAACTGTACATTAGCCCTGGTGTGGTTACACACTGGATGATGGAGAGGGACCAAACACAACCAGAGGCCCCCCCCCCACCTAGCTCAGCCGCATTATGAGTTTGCTTGAGCGATAGGGCTGCACGACAGTCTGCAATTTCAGTTGGTTTTTTACATTTACTTGGCCTTAAAAATCATTTCCTCTACCCTTTATCGGGTTTTCACAATCAAAGTAGTTGACAACAGTGCTCGTGCACAAAAGAGACAAGCAGATAAGGAGTCTCATTCATTCATTCACATACACACACATATATATATGTATATATATACACACACACACACACACACATTTTATTATGCAAACACACGGTTATACAACCATATTATCCATTTCCCAACAGTGAAGGAAATAGATAATATGTCCTCTTTGTCTTGCATAATGCTAACTTGTTTTGTATATTGTGTATTTGGTATCTGTTATGCTAGTTATCTAGTAAAAATGGAAAAAAGCATAATTGTCATGAATTGTGATATCGATTATTGTCCTGAAACAACTTTCCCCACAAGTATAATAAAACACATTGTATAAGAAATAACAAGGAGAGCAGAAATTTCCAGAAGAATCCTATTATCTAAGGCAAAAAAGCAATAGGCATTTTTGAAATGGCCATCACAAACAAAACATAATCAGTTTCTTTGAAATGGACCATTAAGCTGGACAGATATTGAAATTCAAACCACTTCAGACTACTCGCTTCACAGCCCACCTTGTATCCAGGGCCCTGCCTCAATGTTTATCCCACAGGAGAAAGGACAACATACTAAATTCACCTTCTAGAACCCCACTGTGATCCCAGTTTCACACCCCGCCAAAGAGAGAACAGGAACTAACTAAAAATACAGATGCTTCATTTAATTATTTTGATTACATTTTGGTCACTATAAATGGCTACATTTATAATACATCTTTCCAGTCTCCATCTGGGGAATAGTTATTTTCTGTGCAGGCACAGGGATTGCACCCTGTGCAAAAACAATGCTGAAGTGAAGGCCAGAACAAATCTCGAAGTACATACAGTACTGTTAGCAGCAATGTGTGTGTCTGGCTTGTAAAACCCACTCCCACACAGCTACAGTAAGGAAGAGATATGTTGTGTGCTATTTGTTTTTTCGCCAAGTGGAGCAGGTCTCTCTGGAGTGGCTACTAGAGTAGGTTGCAACAATTGCTACTAATTACTGCAGGTATATACAGTATACGCTGCGATTCACTCCGGAGAAGTTAAATGCAAGGCTTCTGGCACAGCTCTTTTCTGAAACAGGGCTATGACATCTAAGTCAGATCAATCTTTTCAGCATGCCTAGCAGGCTCTGAACTAAACCAAGAAGCACAGATGCAACATCAATTAAGGGCCTATTTGGTCTAAATTGATTGTAATTATGTATTTAGGGAACTCAAGAGCTCACCCATGAGTGTTTGAGCAATTCGGGTCATAGTGTGGTGTGAGTGTATAAATTAGCAATTGGTGAGTGTTTCTATGTACTGGTTTCTAGCCCCATTTAATACAGTCTGCAGCCAGTTTTTTTGGGGGGGGCGCAGACGAAGGCTCATGCTGTTGAAGCGGTTAGCTAGAGTACAATTATACACATTAGGATGTGTCCTTAAGTCTGCCAAACAAAGGCACAGCTAGAGCCTTGGCAGGGATGACTGTACGAAAAACATATCATGAATTAAGCAGAACAGGGTGACATGGCCAAGTTGTCTCTATAAACTTTAAAATGGCTGGCAACCATTGTTTTTTTGTTTTTTTTAAGTCTCTCTTTCCCAAAGATTAGTCCTAAAATATCAGAAGGAACTAAATTCTATGTTTCTGGCAGCATGCATGGCCCAAGTAGAATTTCTTGAACACTAGATTTGAACAAAGAAAAAAATTGTTTTCTTTAATATTCCATGTGGAATACTTACTTTTTAACAACATCAAGCATGCCTTTAATCACACAGCCTAAGATAAAATTGCCTATTGACTTCTTTATACAGCGGGGCTACTCAGATAGTCATATCATGCTTCAATGAAGTGCAAAACAGTAAAAAAGACAATAAAGGAAACACTGTTGTTGTGAGAATAAATTAAACTTTTTCCACTCTCAGAACTGTGTTATTCCAAAATATTACTGTAAGTTGGGAATGTCACACATGTCCAAGTAAAAATGGAAATGTCACACATTCATAGAATATACTGTAAGGGTGTATCAACAAGCAAATACATTAACAAACTTGATACAACAATAAGCTTGTTTTAAATGTTTTTTTATATTTTGTACCAGTGTATAATTTCAATGGAAGATTTATTTATTTTTGGTATTAATGCCTACTGTAAGTCAAAACTCAAAATTAAGAAGCAGGCCAAAAAAAAAAAAAAAACTATTATTAACAAAAAGCAAAAACGCAAACAATTACAATGATGTATTTAAATGTCTCACCCCAATGTGAAATGGTCCACAGAAGTAATCCAAATTGGCCTGAATAAAGCCTATATTGGACAAACCCAGCTCAGCACTGCGCCCCTTGGCCTTTACCAATGACTCTTCCTTGTTTTCTATGAGGATCACCTGGAAATGCAACAAACTTTTATTTAGTTCGTAAACAACTTGAAGCTACTACTGTTTTCATCCACTTTGACACTGCGATAAAAATCGACATGTGCCTGTGCATATGCATGAGCATTACCTGGCAATCTGGAAGCGCATAAGCCAGCACAATTCCAACATGTCCCTTGAAAACAAAAGGGGAAAGAACATATCAAAAGCTTGTGCTTCACTTCCTTTCCGTGTAATGACCCATTGTCCACTGAAAGAGACTGCTGTGAGCTTGCATTTCCATGAGTCTATTAGTTATCAACATGTCTATAACAAAGACAGTAACAATGTAGCAGCTTTAAATATGGAAATATAGGATGCATGCATACCCCGCCGCTGCAGAAATCCACAACAGTGTGTCCAGGCTTAGCTAGCTCTGTAACCATGGCAACCAAGTTATTCAACTGTTGCCGTTTCCTTAATGCACGGACGTCAGACATTTTTCCTATAAACAGAAGAGCATGTATATTCAGATGTCATTACATACTCTACATCGCTAGAAAGGTAAAACACAGTATAATTGCAATGTATACCAGAGAAAACTGCAATGCTACTACATTTAAATAATAAGCAACTCTGTTATTACAAAAGTCCTACTGTACATATAATATTATAAACATTAAAAGAAACTCTTCTCTCACTGGCAGACTAACTTTTAGGATGACATGAAAACTGAAAATGTATTATTACACACAGACACCAAGGCTTCCACTCTCTCATCAGCATGCTTCTACAAATTTCTTGACAATAGACGGCAAACAATCTTTAAAAAACAATCAAAACACCGCTTCAAAACAAATTGAGAAGTTGTGTTATGTGTGGGAGAAGCAACAACCTACCAATGTTTTTGCATGCAATATATCCCATTAACTCAAAGCACGTTCCCATTCAGACATCTTCTCTAGCCTGCCAGCAGCAGATGTGATGTCAGTGTCACCTCAAGTCCAGAAGGAGGGCCTACAGTATTTGTTTACCCCACCACCGCCGCTAGTCACACCATGGTATACACGTTGTTACAATAATTTAGAGGCACATTATTTCTATTCCATAAATGTACATTGATATGTGATGTGATAAACTGTGTTTTCTTCACGACAAGCTTCATGACAAGACATAGCAGTTGTTCCTGCTCTCATAAGAGCTGCATGTCCCAGAGGGGGAGAGATTACAAAACACAGGTAGAGATGAAAATAAGTCAACAATGGGAAGCTTCTGGCCAGTAATTTATGTTGATGCTTAAATTGCCATGTAACAAGGCTTGCTACTGAGACCTTCTCATGCACTAAACCTGGTTACACACTGAGATTCAACAGCTGGTGGGCAGAAATGAAAGGAAATCTAGGGAGCAATACAAATCAATTAAAATAATAGAACAAGACCACCAAAACAATACAGGGCACAGAATAGGTAGAGAATGTGGACATGGGGCATTTGGCCAATGCAAATGTTATTCGGAGCATTTGGCTCCGAATGTAACAAAAATGCAGGTAAAATATTAAAGACCATTGTGGTTTCCATAAAATGCACACAACCACGTTATCTATTGTGTATGTACATTTTCTACAGTAGTACATGCATGAACTAGCATTTCTAGCCAAACAACTTTGTTTCTTAAAAAGGTCACATATAGCTGTAGATCAAAATGAAAGCTGCAGACTATGTAAGCATGAGGGGGAGGTACCATAATAACCATTATACATTATAACTAGATATAATGCTAAGCCTGCTTTTGGACACACAGTTACTCCAAAATGGAAAATCTATAATGAGCGCATAATGTTTTCCCATTCAAACGGTAGACATTCACATTGTCAGATGATAAAATCTAACTCAAGTGCTTTCAGTAAATTGTTCTAACGAGCAGGAGCTCAGAGTGACGTGCAACCTACTTTTAACATAATGTAAAACTCTGTCCGAAGAAGTGCATTTTGCAATTATACCGGCATGTCTATTTTTTGACTATTAATATATGTTCTATTGTTATGAGAGGAGAGAGGATATCAAGGTGCGGCCGTGGCCTCTTGTGTGTTTAGTCTGCCCACAACCACTTCTCTGCCCTTTGTCCTCAAAAACATTTCTTCTGATCAAATTCTGACCTCAACAAAAAGAAAGAGAGAGAGAGCGCAATCTGTGATATTTTGCAAATAAAGTGATGATAATAAAGAGAGTAGCTAAAGTAAGAAGCAATGAAAAACTGTCCTGATCCAAACCACATTTCTTTGAAGTAATAACAGCACTAGATTAAAAGGCTCAATCTGATATTCCGGTAAATCTGTGTTCTGTCCCACAGAGGAAGATCAAATAGTGACATCTATGATAATAGAAACCATACAAACACCCCTATTTAGTGTCAACTGTACTAGGGACATTTAGCTTTTGTAGGATGGTAGAGGAGGCTATAGCTAACAGCAACTGAACTATATTTTGTGTCATAAAACTACATGCTGTGCCAGTCTCTGTAATGGCAGTGGGGGGAAAGAGTTCTTTTAATTTAATTTATCCAGTGAGCCAGTGGGGCATATGAGCCACACTAAACCTTTGTCATAAGGTATGTAAGGCCACATTCTTCAGAAAAATACACATTTGCCATAATTATTTATTTTATAATTACTCAAAATACTGTTGGGCTGTAGCGTTGAGAATCGTTTCAAGTTAAACATTCTGTGGTTATAAGACATGCCTTCTGCCTTGAATTGTTTTATTACAGTAAAAAAAGGTACTGTAATACAAACTAGGCTTTCAGACACTACAACAATAAAGACAAACTTTAGGAATCATGTTTCCTAGGTAACCAAACTTTGGAGTGCAAAGGACAGGGCTTTACTGCCCTAAACTATCCTTGTGAACATTTATCATTGGAGAGGAAGGTTTCGAAATGAAGCAAACAGAAGAGGTCAGGGCCTTCTTTAGTGGAGAGTGTGTGACCCAAGGTTCTTTATGAAAAGATTACTTTTCAGCCTACTACTGTACCACAGGAGAACAGGTTGTGTTCAAAATAGGAAAGTGTAAGCATTGTAGTACTCAGGCTTTCAAAGTTTGCTGCAAAAACATTTGCTTTGAGTCCAACTGTCTCTGCCATTCAACTTAAGTTTATTTAAATATTTACTGCAACCAGAACACGAAAGAGAACATTGCAGATAATTATTACATTATATTGCAATGCAATAATCTTTTTTTTTACATAATTTGTGAATTAATTCATTATTCAATATTATAATTTAACTCAATCAACCCAAACTCCTGTGGGGTTCTAGCCATGGTAGTGGACTGGAAGGACTGGAGGACACTCATCTCATTATACTTGCTTTACTCTCCTAATGATCCAGGGTCCACTCTGCCTGTTCCTGAGCCTGAGAAAGGCTGTATTTACTGTATGGTAATAGAGCTGGTATGAATTCTAACAGGACCTACAAGTGTGTACAGAGAAGTAGACGTGGCAGCTTGTGAATGTGCAAGCTGGTTCAAGTGAGAGAAAAAAAAAGCCCACGATTTTCACAAAGTTTGAAAAGCAATGGCAATAGATGCTAATGTGAGCTGAAAGTGGAACGTGTTTATACTGCTGAGCTTAACAACAGAGGCGACGACATTATATCACAAAGCTAAAAATGACAGAACTGGGTGAGAAGACTGTTGGCATTAGAAAGGAGTGTCTTTTTTTTATTTCTTCTATTTAAATCAGTTACTGCAGGGCCAGATTACTGACCAGGCACACTGGGAAAGTGCTCTGGGGCACTGTCTTTGGGGGGCCTTGGTTGGCCCTGTATAAGGCCTTTGTAAAGTATACTGTATGTAGATTATACTGATCCTGGTAAGGCTAACACAGGGAAATCATATTAAATTGGTGAAATACACAGCCTTCTTGTAACAGTAGTACATGTAAAGTTTAGTTTAACGGCATAAAACAAATAAAATTGTGTTTTCTAACTTGTCTTTTCTAACCCTGGTGGGTTTATCCAGCCATGGCTACATTAACTGACTCTGCCTTGACTTCCTCCAATAGGGGCAAACATAGGGTGAACTGTTGAGTTCAGCACTAGCGGTTCCCAGGTGACGTTCGGCCAGTGAGCGCTAACCCTAACCCCATCCCCCCCACCACCCACCCACCCATACTTGGCTCTGATGCTGCAGAACTGCCCATGGTTTTATCAGACAGCCTCTATTTAGGCTCTGGTAGATCTGGCAACCACCATACACACTCCATGAGCGGTATCCTGGCTCAAAGACTCAACAAAATGACGGAGGGATTAGGAACATAGGATGGAACAGCAAGAATATATTTTGGGAAATATCTGTCATCGAACAGCTGAACAGTTTAGTTTCACGTTGTGTTGTGCAAATGCTTATTAATTGTAATTTCTAAGCTGTAAAGTATGCTGCGTGTGTAAAAGCCTAGCCATGATATGTCCATTACAGTGTAAAATTCCTTGCTTGTTCTTTGTCTTGGGGATATTTCTAGTACACTTCAAAAAGATTGCAACATTAACACATTTTCTCATGCAATTATTTCTGAGCAAATCTTTTAAATAAGCAAAAATCACTTCCAATAAGTCCAATAAATACAGAGGAAACTGGTCTGGCCAATAGTGAAGATTTGTACAAATGAGTCATATACTGTATGCATTTTTATTCTATTGCATGCTTGTTAGCCACACACGCACATATTTTTATTCCTTTTCATTATATGCCATGCTTAACAGTGCTTAATGTTTTGTCCTTTCAAAAAGAGCATTGAGAATATGATTAGATTTCTTACAGAGTCAGACAGAAAATCTTAGACAAACCTAGTGCAGAAATACAGTAGCATGCAAGTAGTTTGTTTAAATGCTTTTAATCTAGTGGACCAGAAGATATTTGAAAGGGTGCGCTCAATAGGCAGATTGCCTGTCATCCATTGATGAAGCAAATGTACCGATTTTGCAACACTAAAAGTCAAGGTCGAGAAGCTGGTTTATTGACAGACAGCTATTTGAAAAAAGGCAGGCAATTCACTAAGTAGCTGAGACTAAAATATATTTTACAGTATCTTTGATTAAATGTGAAATGTAAGCAGTCTGCTCAGCTGTGCGGGACCATAAATTTTTTTTAATGCCTCAAAATAAGTCAAATTTCATTCAATGTATTTAACAATGTTTAGCCTGTGTTGCTGCAAAACACTAATCATTAATTATGTGGATAGAAACATACTGAATTATAAACTAGTGGTGAATACTTAAAGGCATCTTCAGCATTTTAATTGCGACAAGACGACACTGGCAGATTTCCATGTTTTCTTTAATGGCCACGATATTTGGTTGGCAGGGTTTTATTATTACCTTGGAAATTGCCTGTCGTAGTCTAAGCCAAACTGTTCAGCAATTTCAGATTTGAAATGCCTTTTTGGCACTCTGAGGCATAAGCACAGGGGAGAAAGAGCCAACTTGTCACCATATGGTCTTTATTAGGGGAATATTTGGATCAAAGGACAAATAAATGAACTTGGCATATCTTAACAGTGTATAGACAGTATTCAATTGCATACTGTAAAACCATTTTATTGCATATCACTGACACTGTGAACTTGTTACCCAGCATCTAAAATTTCCCACGTCACTTGTGTTGAGGAAAATAGTATTTCAGAAAAGAAATTGACAACAATGGCTAAATGGCAGTCTAGAGTAGAACAAACCTGTAAAGAGGTTGGAAGTCACATAGGCACTCTGCTCAAACAATCAGCATATAAAACGAGCGATGAAAAACATGCTTCATTTGTACAATGGAGTGATGTGAGATTTAATGATTATAATGTGGAGAAAAATAGTTTACTAGTTAACTTTAGGGACTAGAAAAATGAAAGGTCATAGTGACAATGAAAATTATTTCTCAGCATGCATCCTACAGTTAATGTCTGCTAAAATCTGTACGACATAAGAAGTTACAGAGCAACACAAAAAAAACAAAAATGCACTACAGTACACATCTAAACAAACCTGATAGTGTAAGTGGCTTTTAGGAACTCCAAATACTTTAAAGATCCCAACAGGTCTTACAGATATTCAAGGACTAGATAACCATATAAATACATCCATAACAAAGCCAGACATGTCTTTAACAGTAAGCCCTTTGTTTTTGTCAAACGTACACTCCTCTCCTGCACCCCACACTGTCGTTATCACTCTGCCGAAGCGTCAAAGTCACTGACAAAGTGACATGGCTGCCATCTCTGTAGACACTGTGTGAAAATGTCCAGCCACTGGATAATGTTAGCCTCAGTTAACCCCAGGGCAAGTTAAAGTTGGATGAGCTTGAAAAGTGTGTCAGTGTGTACTGTGTATGTGTCTGTGTGTGTGCGTGTGTGTGTGGGGGGGGGTGTTACTGTTGAGAGAGATTAAGGGATTGTCCTGCAACCTTCTTTATTAAACCTAGATCTCATCACTACAATTAAATAGATACACACATGCTTACTTTGATGAGAAAGAGGTGTACACTGGTCACTGATAGAAGTGCCCTTTGGTGGAGCTCTATTCAGATTAATCATTATCTGCTTCATAGTATGTTTGATAATGTATAGTGTAAACATAATTGGAACAAAATACATGAAATACCTTAGTTGACTGGCACCGCCGGTTTTTGCCCGTGATTGGACGCAGAATACAAGTACACACTCCATGCAGTGTCTACTGAATGTGTTACAGGGAGCTAAATACACACGATCCTGTTGTAGACAAAACCACATTCCAATAGCACCAGTAATTTGAGCACTTTTCTGAACTCAGTTTGGACTTTAAGATACCTGAAATGCGACAGAACCAGACATCATGTGACTAACTCCTTCTCTCAACTCTACTCTCTCATCTACGTACACACACACACACACACACACACACAATGACAATTCACCCCCAGGGCAGTGAAAAACAACACCATAGGGGTGTAAAAAACATCGGCACCAAACTATTCCAACAGCAGCAGCAGACCGCAGACATAATGAGTAGGAATCTGTATACAACCTTTGATTTGAGCCATATCACATGCGGGCACTGGGGGAGGCCTCACAGCAATAACGCATCTTGCAATACACACGCTGAAACCAA
The DNA here is from genome assembly GCA_027564795.1 of Aphredoderus sayanus. NCBI lineage: Eukaryota > Metazoa > Chordata > Actinopteri > Percopsiformes > Aphredoderidae > Aphredoderus > Aphredoderus sayanus. Next base: position 12,797 of record JAODUG010033674.1, read on the forward strand.
ATATGCCCCCTGTGATACAGCATCACCCTGTGTTAGACCCACATCTATTACTTTGTTCACTTGGCATGGGTTGTAATAATACTACTATGCTATGTCTGACACAGATAAAGTGAGACATTCCAGTGGAAATACTATTTGCTGAGGGAAAGGAAGAACAAATACAGATGAATGTGGGACTGCAAACACTGCCATGCGTCATTCGGCAGGAAAAAACATAACAGAAAAGCATGCGACTAAGGTTGTGTCAAAAGAGAAAAAAAATGGTTACAAACCAAATACTATAATGTATGATGGAAGGAAAGAAGGAAGGAAGAAAGGAAGGAAGGCACAAAGGGACAAATACGTAACAAACTGAAAAGGAAACAAAGCAAAGATTTAATTTAGCAGTAGTAGGAGCAGAGAAAGCAGGGTGGTAAAAGCTAGCAGGCAAGTGCATCAGCATTAAAGTTTTACTGATAAAGCAATAACAGATAGACCATGTGCCAGTAGCATTACTGCTGCCCTGAAGATTGCTTTAATCAGAAAGTGGACGGATGGTGGATAGTCTGCAGAAATACTGTCAATGACAATGGCCAGACAGCTACATTTTGAGTGGTCGCAAAGGCGCCATTTCATTCTGAATCAAGGGTAAACTCCTGTCTAACCAACAGGTAAACTAAAGTACACACTGTACAGTGCCATTTAAAGGTGCCTGTTCAGGAGTGAAAACAAAAAACAACCTAATTTTGTTGTCACATCCTCTAATGGAACGTCATCTACAGCCCAAATAAACAAAGATTTACAGACCATTAAGCACTAGACTTAAACAGTGTTTGAGGGGGAAGAGATGAGAGAGAAAAAAGATTGCGTTTTCCATTCACTCTAAGTCAGGCTAAAAACGCTAATCAGTAATTAATTACGGGACTGGTGAAAAAGCACAAGCAATAGAGTGTAATCCAAAACCTGCTGAAAGCTGGCTAAGCTTCAGGCCAAGTTTTCTTCCCCCTCCACCAGCACAGCAATGCCTCGCCAGCGATTATTGAGCAAAACAAAACTAGGGAGATGGATGAATATTCATGATATGACATTTGTAAGAACTCGTGATGGAGGCAGCCACTGGCTCTGCATTCAAATGGGCACAAATCAAACTGTTTAGTGCAAACAGTGAAACTGTCGAGCTCCACCGGGGAATCTGGATGCGTTTCAACTGCAATAGTAGATATAAAGTGCCAATTATCTCTCTAATTGGGAGTAACAAACCTGGGTACCGGTTGTCCTAGGTGCTATGTTAACTGCAGGTCATTAAAACTCCACCATACAGCTATAATGACTTCAATCAATGAAATGGGAGGAATGATTGGGCCATACGTCAGTCTTCTGCAGTGTTACCATATAGGATGAAGGTAACCTAATGCCTGCCTATGCAAAGGGGGGGGAAAAGCTATTCAATATAGTTACAGACCGATCACCAATTAAAGAAATTATTGCAAAGCTCTACCACATACAACATATTTAGATAATGATAAACTGTACAGATGGTCATGTTGATTGTTCTTTGGAATTATTTATACTTGCATAATTCTTATGAAAACATTTTTTGTACAAGCACAAACTGTTTAACCATTTTCATTCACGTTTAACTTCAAACTCAAATCAAAACCTTCCTTATAACAGAGCCAGGGCTGTGTAGAATAATATTTTCTGTATTGTTTCAGAACTGTAAGCTAGATATTTAGTGAATTTGACAAAAAGTATATTACTGTAGCTTATAATATATATTACTACATATTAGTACACTGCATGCTCATAATACTTTCCAAAATCATCCCAGCATGCTTTGCATTCGACGTTATTGGAATCCATGTCAATATGCTGAAGGTTAAACCACCTTGGACAAGACATCGTTGTTTCACTGACTGCTATGTTTCAACCATATTTCTATGCTGGCCACACCCCAAATTTAGGTTTATAGCAGACCATTTATGGCAGTTAAGTTTTACAATAACCACCACAGAAAGAATGAGGAAAGTCGTGTTGTTGTAATGCAAGTCTGTAAGCGTCTAGATGTACAGAGCTAGTACAGAAGCATGATGACATATTTTATAGAGTATAAAATTATATATATCCTCATATAACCCAACAAAACAACCTCTGACCCTGCTTGTATTGTACATACAGTATGTTGTTTGACAGGAGGCTTCTGAGGCCTTTCAATTGCCAGAGTCTTCCATCTCTAGCGTAGCTTCCATCTGTCAAAACATCACTTGTAAACTTTGACATTTTCTTTTGTCACATACTGTATGCACATAGTAATTAATGGTTTGAATAATCGAATAATGTAATGTGTTAAATGGATAATAGGATATATCCTTTGAATCTGTCAGCAGATTGCCTGTTCACTGCTATTGAGAAGAATGTAAGGCATAACATCAACAAAAAAAAATTAAGCATTGTTCCCAAGACATTAAAACCAATCTAAAGTACCCCCCTGTCTTACATAAAAATATCAAGGCACAGCTGATTTATTATCATGAATCTTGTGAATACACTGACCACATAACTGAGCATCACAAGGGAACCTGGTGAGCGAAACATGACAGATGTTCAAGTACTCATTACATAGTGGAGACGGCAAACATAACACTGAACAGCGTATGCTACAGTTACCATCCAGCTAATATTTCTATTATCAACACAAGAGGGACATTTTCAATAGTGAGTGAGTGGGCAGCTCCATCTTATCTGCAGCAACACGGCTTCAAAAGAAGCTTGTAGTGCTGTCTAGTGCAAACTACAGCTAGGCAACTCCAGTGAACTATAGATGGCTGTGTCTGCGCTTTTACTTTTATTAGCAAACTGGTCACAGAACACCCCATCACTACCCCTGCCCCGTCCGCTGATATTTAGATTCCGTCTTTCCATTTGCCCTTTAAGCAGACGATGAGTTGTGACAGCTGTGATAAGTTGATAACTGATGAGCGCTGGGTAGCTGTAATGACCATGGCGTCAGTATAAATTCTGCTTCGTTTCCACCAGCCACCAAGAAACAGACAAGTGGGAATTTATGAAGAAACTAAATCACATGTGTGCTGTAGTCAAGGCACAGAGACAAATGGAGCCATGTTTCAAGCCAGCATTTCGGCTTCTGTCATACTCTGGTAACCTTAGACAAAGACATGGCAAATCAGCTCATCTCCTTGTACCAAAACAAGCCTGGAGCGCCTAATGTCTCAAGCGTGACAGCTATGTGGTTCCCCCCAGCCCACCCTACTACCTTACTGTTATGCCCCCCCGTTCTTTTTTCCTTTTTTTATTTTCACTTGATGGCCTATGTCTTTCAGCATTATCACCTGACCTTAATTCCACATTTTCACACTCTCCATACTTCCACCGCTCTCATCTTTCCTATACATCCATTTGTGTCCCTCCCATTAAGCCACAGTGGAGACATGAAGTCTGAACAACGTGGAAGCACCACACAATGGTCGGAGTATTTCAACTGGCTGGTTACAGTAGTTACTGCCGATCCCGGCTGCAATTAGCAGGCTGGCCCTTGACCATAGGTTGAGCAACAAAACGTCCAGCGTGCACAGAGGAGCCTTTGTTCCATGCATTATGTGGCATGGGGCCCTGTGTGTGAAGGGCTTTACACCACCAGCAAATCAACTGAAGAGGCAGACGAGCCATCTCTCAAATTAACGATGCGGCTTTGATGGAGGCCAGGGGGTCTCTGTTTAGTAAATGTGGAAAGACCACCCCGTGTGTGCGTGTCGGTGCAGCCCTTGTGGACTTGTGTGTGTTTACATGGGATCCAACACTGTGGAAGCGAGGCAAAGGTGCTGCATATGCGTTTGTGTCTGTAATTACCGCTAGCGGCCTTTAGAGACGTCAGAGTGGCATATTGATTTTTAAACTGATGCCAGTTATGTGCAGCAAAACTGTACAGGTCCCCTATGTGTAGGAGTGTTTGTGTGTGTGTTAGAGAGAGAGAGAGAGAGAGAGAGAGAGAGAGAGAGAGAGAGAGACAGAGAGAGAGAGGGAGAGAGAGGTGTGGACAGATGGGGAAGCCCACGCTCTGGGGTTCAGGACAAATTGGCTGCCTCTTGTCTCCACTCCTCCCTAATTAGAGTGGCACTGAAACATAAGAGCTACCTAACGGCAAGCCTACCGTACACTGCAGGTGCAACTAGCAACAGCACGGATTAAAAAGTGCAACACTGAACAGTGAAAAACAGTTACTGCCGGGAACAGTTACTGTTACTGCAACAGTGGAAAAAAACAGCTAACAATTAAACTTATTTAACAGCATACTCTGTATTGGCTGCTACAACAGATACATTATAGATTTCTTATGCATCACAATACTTGCATTTTTACTTTCATTTAATATTTGTGTTAATGCAATGTAGAAACTTTTTTTTTTTTAAACTGAATTGATAGTCATTACTGCATGCTGTGTCATGAGAAGCTACACAATACAATACATATATAAACTTTTCAATAAAAATATAGCATGTTCTTGTATTATCATCTCCTGTGTTTTATGTTGATGCTATACATACATTGTTATATTTTACACTAAAGCGCTGTGATGAGAAGCTACGCAGCAAAAATGTCCATCATCAATATTTATACAGCATCAACACAAACAATACCATACCAGCCGTTTTAATACATGCACTGGCTTTACTAACACAGGCATCAGAGACCTGTGACACCCCACTAATAGGAGAGAGCAAGAGAGAGGGAGAGAGAGGACATTTCATTTCTCTGCTTCACTAGAGCACCTGGGGCCACAATCAGAACCAACAACCACACGCGCGCGCACACACACACACACACACCATTTTGGCTCCCTCTGTAAGCTCGGTGTGTCTTTCTAGGTGCATGAGACAACTGATCCACTCTCAGCCCCAACACACAGAGAGACATCAAGGAGAGCATTTTAAAATGTATTAGGGACACTCTTGGGGAGAAGGCGTCAGAGAACAGCGAGGCTAAATTGGTCAAAGATCTGCTACGTGGAAGTACAAAGGGGGTGGAAGGTTGCTACTGAATACCAAGCCAGAGTAATAACACTTCTGTTCGGCAGTCAGGTATCAATGGTATATATGCTCTGACCTTGACTGGCTAACAGAGAGAAGGAAGAACAGATCATTTATAGTCCATACAGCTGGAGAATGAAACCAGAATAAAAGGTGGGAAAGATTAAATAAATACGAAATAACCCAGGATTAAAATATAAAAAGAAAAGACTGATCAAGTGAATGAAAGCAAAAGGGAAAGCCGACAAGGTCTGACTTTACCCTCAGTGGGGTTGGCAGCTCCTGGCAAGTCGTCCCAAAGGAGGGTCCATGTAGGGCAGGGATGAGGGGCAAAGACTGCTTCAATACCACTCTCCTAGAGGAATACGAAGAAACACACAGGTTACCATGGAAACTCCTCCAGAGCCTGTAGGTTATGTGGTACAAATGTTAGTGATGAAGTAGTTTGTTCGTTAGACAAAAGCAATGCTACTTCGCTTTCGCTGATCTTTCATCTACAGTACACGTGAGAACAAGCTATTAGTTCTGCAGTCCTTATCTCTCTCTCTCTCTCTCTCTCTCTCTCTCTCTCTCTCTCT
>JAODUG010033685.1:0-18072 GCA_027564795.1 Aphredoderus sayanus
GCTTTAATTCAAATGAGCCACTCCTCACCCTGCCCCCTCTTGCACGTAGCGTGCTGACGTGACAGACGACACTGCTTAGCTCAGCCCACCATGACTTGGAAATTGTTAAGTTGTCTGTAAACAAGAAAGCTCTGACAGTAGTATATCGGTCAATAAGCCCTTTTTACACTGTAATTTTAAAGCGTAATACTGCACCTTAATTTCGCCTCGTCGTTCCATGGAAAAGGTTAGTGTTTGCATCACACAGAGATGGCACAGCCAGAAAGCCAGCATGGTGGAACACGGGTGTATGGCTTTCAGAAGTAACTAGAGTCATGTATTCACAAGCACGGTATTATTTAATGAATGAATCTCATAAGACATTGCAGCCATATGAGCACGCTGTCACGCCATAGTAGGATGGCTTAATTCTATGGTGGGGTAGGATATAACAGGTTATTCAGACACTTATTAAACATTAAGCCATGTAAAACCATATTCACGATCATTCTTTATTGAGGCACGCTCATTTCACTAAGCCATATAGGCTACATATCATAGACTGGTTAGGTCCTTTAATAATATATTGACATAGTAGCATATATTGAGTTCTATGGGTAGTAGCCATGATGACAAGATGCAGTAACTATTTTAATAGAATGTCGTTTACTTGAAATTTCAGTTGTATGACCATGTCTTAACTATTGACGAAAGCACTACTTTTAAGTCGCTTTCGATAAAAGCATTTTCCAAATGCCATACATGTAAATATAGTAACTGTGGGATGTGTTGTGTATATATTGTGACATATATTGTTTCTGTTCTTAACACAAGCTGCGGGACACAATTTCTGGGCAATAGCAATAACATAATGAACTTGAATTTGACATATAGTGGTAGTTGTATAACCAGTTAGTTTGGTTAACATTTTATATTTTGCATATCACAACAGAATATGTTTTAAAGAATTCACCAAATTGCTCAGAAATCTTGAGTAGCATACTTTTGAATGAAGTAGTTGGAGAAATATAAACATTCATTAATGAAGACATCAGGCTTAGAGAAAAATACTTCCACTACATCTACTACACAATTGTAATAAAAGCAATAAATAGCTGAACTCAGTAATATGTATATTTATTTACACTATACGTATTTCTATATTAATATATATAGAAATACATACTAGACATTTTAAGAATAGTTCAGAACTCTGCTATACTGTACATGTACAGTACATATCGCATCAGACGTAACATTGCATAAGCACTCATAACATTATTCAGTAGTGCAGGGAGCAAGGTAAATAGGCAGGCATGTTTGAACTGTGGTTTCTAAGACACACAGGTATTACTCAATATGTCTCAAAAAGAGAAGGCGAAACTTAAGAGGAAGAACATAGAGTAGTATGGAAATGCCAAAGTCAAGAACCAAACCACCATGTAAAACAACTATTTAAAGGATAATGTGCTTATGAAAACATGGATTATGAGGGGCTTTCTGACACAGCAGAATATGTGACAAAGATGACAAGCTTATCTAGTCGATGGGGGGCCTTGGCATTTGCCTAGGAATAGGAATATGCACCACCCATGACAACCAGGAATTTTTTGTTCTGTTGTTTGGGATCCCCCCCGGGTGGAATCTGCTGGCCCGTATACAGTATACAGTTCAAATGTAGCCAGTAAGACAAAAGAGCACTAAGTGCCAATTGACACCTCCCTCCCTGCCTTAATTAACGGAGTCAGAGGCATGTGTCTGACAGGACAAGCATATCCTTTTTGTGATTAACCTGACCCTGGAACATTTATCCTCTACCCTAAGAGAATTGTATTGCTAGCTGCTGGCACAGGCCTTACACTTCAGTCATATACACAGAAGCATGTGAGTTTGTTTATTCATTTATTTTATAAATTTTTTCTTTGTTGGGGAATCACATTTCATTGTTATGTTGTACTTCCTCTTTGCCACTTGCAGTATAGCATGACTTGGTATACAGTAGTATGTTCATTTCTCCTGATTGTTATTGTATGGTAAACATCAGTTCATAGAAACTTGTTGCCATTAAGAGTACGTGAGTCCGTTTATTCATTTTCATTCTTTTTTTTAATGGTAAAAGCATACTATAGGCCTACAGTATGTACTCATGCCTTACATTTGCCATTGTGTTACAATTTACATAACAGAGCATTCAACTCCCAACATAGGGTTTTGACTTATTGAATGGCAGTATTGAATGCTTTATGTAAAGTTTATATGTATGAAATTATAGGAAGGCTGCCAGCCTTTATTCAGCAATTGTTTTAGTGCCTTGTTTTAAAATACTTCAACCTTCAATTGCCCAGAGCTATGTGCAGTTAAATGTTTTTTAAATATGGACAGTGATTTTGAGTTGAAGTGCTTTGATGTTCCATAGCATAACTAAGTTGTTGTGTATGTGTAGATTCATGTAGATATTTTCCTTAACGTAACCAAAATATAATCTGGTGTGCCATATACTGTAACTATATTTACTGCTCAAAGCTTTTCCTGACTTAACCATATAATGTTGTATTAAATAACTGTGTTTAAAAGCTGGTGTTAAAACACAGGGTTTCTCCCTCAATAACATGCAAGTGATGTAATCCATTTTACTAGACCTGAGAGGGACACACAGTGCCTATGAGGCTGCACAAAGGGTCTCCCCTGAGCCCTTGGAAGCTCAGCCCCTGGAGGACCAAGGGCCCCCATAGTCAACAGGCCCAAGGGAACTTGACTGTGAGCTCAGTCAGTAGTTAAGCACAGACACAAATCTACGAACAGTATCTGGACAAACAAAATAAATTGGTATGTTCAGTCCACATACATGTACAAAAACAATAACATGTTTAAATACCTACAGTACTTTGTATGCTAACTGTCCTTTACAGGTGTGCTAGCCTCTAGCATTGTGGAGGTCCAGCTCTCTATTTACTCTGCTAATGGAGACAAATTGTCCCTGACTCTGACTACACCACCAGCAAGGGAGTTACAGTAGGTAGGTAGTGGGAAACTCCTTCACTCGCACCTGGCTAGCACAGCAGCAGGCAGTGTTCCCAGCTACAATGGTCAAGCCTGACTATGCCACTATGGGAGACTCACTAACATGGTTCACAGCACTAACCCTTACTCCAGGCACAGGCTGACCATGGTACTATTACGTGGACATTTTTACAGTATACACACAGTTTATGCCTTGTTTTTAACTAAAAAATAATGTCTTCCATTATGATTGCAAGTCTGTCCCACAATCATTCTTTAAGAAATTAAAGAGTGGAAATACAAAAAATAAATAATAGCGGAAAGCCAGATACAAATGTTCACTGTTGTGGGTGTACATATTGCATATGATTTCTAAATTCAATTGTTGATATTTATTGTTGAATTGTATTGCTTTTCCTTTGTCATGATAATAAGATATAGGAGTGCAAATAGTTTTTTTAAATGTAGAATTACTGTCTGATCTCTGCTGGGTTAATTACTGCCACCACCATATTTTGCTTGCATGCCTTTCAGTGCATTCCTCTCTGACAGGAAAGCATTGTCAAAATAAACAACTCAATAAAAGTCCCTCTCCCTCATCAACAGCACCTTTCTCATATGTGCACCCACATCATGACACACCTACATTACAGTAAATGACATGGCAGTTGTCACTGCTCTGCCGAAGGTCTGAGGTCACACGCTGGTAGACTGGCACATTTGCTAATATAGGGCCATGATTAGCTTAGTGCAGTCTTGGCTGTTCTCAGTCCTGGTGGAATGAGCTTCTGGCAATAGTTAGGACAGCAGAATCATTGCCCATGAAACAGCCATACCCCTACTATCCTGCCCCAACAGGGCTTTTAAGAAATATTATCTTTCAAACAGCACAGGTAGTGAATGTATTCACTTGCTGTCCATCCATCAATCCATTTATTTGTCTTTTATCAGCCAATTTATCAGCCAAACTGGGCTGTCATCCATCCCCATATTCGTCTATCCGTCATTTAACAATCCAACCTAACCAATAAACCTTTCCATCCATCCAGCTGTGTCCATTAATCCATTTCTTTGTACACTGTATGTACTGTAAATTTCTACTCAATCAACTTATCCATGGATTCATCCATCCATCCATCCATTTTTACATCCCTCTTTTTGTCTCTTAGATGCTTCCTGTTGAAATAAAACGTTTTTCTGGCCGGAATGTTCTACAGATAACAAATCTGTGGAACATTATCAGTGCAAACTTAAAACACCAGTTAATTATTAAACAGCGGAGAATGGATTCAACTGATAATGCTTGATCACTGCATTTGACTGCACAGTGCCTACTGCAAAATCAAGATTACTGTGTGAATAATGATGTTTCTGTTTTATTTCACACAGGGCTTGTAATGTTTGGTGGGTTGGAGAATGTGCAAGATATCACGAGGATATACAGTATACAATCCTGTTCGATTTATTATTATTTCATATAGCTATTATTTGATTGCTAATTTTCTTATAAAATAACAAGTACTGTTCAATAAAACTATACAATACAAAACAATGAAACAATACATGTTAAACCTGCAGCACAGTAGGTAAAGGCTTTGAGAGTTCTAATAACAATATTTACTGTAGCAAAAGAAAGAACAAAAGGGAGATACATTTTTAAAACACACCCCCTGTCCCCTCCCTTTCGAGCCCCTATTAGTGACATTGACAAACCTGCTGTATCTGTGTCTGGGCGTTCCTGTGATGCACAGGAAAGTAAGCTTCAACCAGACCAATCATGGATTGGTGGTGATTCTTTTGGGTCGTGTCAAAAATATAATTCGATTTATGTTGGCAGGGACCATCAACTAAAGCAGATGAATTGTATTCTCACAGAGCATTTCACTCACTGATAGCTGCTAATGGATATCTGTATAGCACTTCTAATAACTTGCACTAGGTTTTACAGTATAGTTCTAAAATTCTACCCACAGCAGCTGTAACCAAACAACACAAGATTTAAGAATATATAGAATACATGATAAATTAATTATTTGTGCATCCATCATGCATTTTACAGAGGCCTAAAATTTGAATGCAGATTATTGTACCTTTTCCATATTTACATCTGGTTTTGTTTTCAGCCATATAAAACAGCTTATTCACCCAGTAGACCATTAAATACAACAAACGGTGGAAAAATAGACTCTAAACAATATGTGCCCAAAATGTGTGTGTGTGTGTGTGTGTGTGTGTGTGTGAGAGAGAGAAAGACAGACAGAGTGAGGATGACCAGTGGGTATCTACTAAAGTTATCTTGTTAATATTGTTGATGTGGAAGCATTAGTAAATATAGTATGCTGTCAACTGTGTATTAAAATATGTCAACTAATTTACAGTGGCCCTGTGGAATTTAACCATTTAATAATTATTACATTTAATATAAAAAATTTAATTTACATTAAAAACAACCCCCCTATCAAAATATATGGATCTCAAATGAGTAGACACATTAGAAATATGTTTTTGATAAATGTGCCTGTTGAGCATGAGGCATTAATTCATAGCAAATGCATCATTGCTTGGTTGTGTTTGTATTTCTGAAATCTCATTGTAGGTGTGCTAGTTTACAAATTGTGTGACAATTATACAAATTGTCACACAATGTTTTATTTAAATTAATCTTATAGAGCATGATTCAGATATTCTTAATAATCAAATTCTAAATCACAGGATATTAACAGGTTTACAGTAAATCTTCCCTGAAGGTGATGTCTACCCATAACAACATCAACGGGTCGGGCCAATGGAAAAACAAGGTGTGGCAAAATAGTGCCAGTAAAATTACATACTGGGTGTGAACTGGGTGTGTATCAGAAGACCGGAAAACAAGATAAATATGTTTTAATCAGAAAGTGACCATACAGTCAGCTTTACAGTATCAGATACGTTCATAGGTAGATGTATAGGTCCATTTAGCCTATCATTTATTTCAAAGTATTTCTGAGGGACATGATTATTGGCAAAAATATGGGATATTCTTTCATATCTGTCCTGGCCCTGGCAATGCTGTCTTTGACAACAGGTGAGAATGGATAACTTGCATCTTTGTTAAAACATTTTTATTTCTTTCATAAGGTGATATGATCATGGCTGATTCTAAACAGTGTGCAATGATTTTGTTAAAATATTATATATTTTATTATATTCCTTATTTTTTATTTTACATACACCTATTAATGTGATTTTACTGCATGTACTCCCTCTGTATTAGTGCTATATAAATGTATTATTATTATTATTCTTGTTATTATTATTATATAAGAGTTAGAATTATTATGATCCATGTTGTTTTACCACATTAACTTTCCACTATATGAAAACAAATTTCAGTCAATATGTGGCCAATATGTGGAACTTGATGTTAGAGCTTGACATGTATTCCTATTTTCTTATTTTCCAGATCCTGTCTGTGGCCAAGCAATAGTAGCTAGTCAAAACCCTATCCCTGTTGGCAGCAATGTCACACTGCGTTTAGTCAACCAAACTGCAAGCATCAGTGTTGGTACCTGGTTGTTTGAGACAGATACTATATTGATTATGTATCCAGGGGGCTCTTATATAAACAACGCTTGGAATAGCATAGTTAGCTTTAACCCTGCTTCTGCAGAGTTGTCTATTATGTCAATGATGCTCAATGAATCAGGACTTTATACATTTAATGCATTGATTCCAGCTCTTCAAGCTCATATAACATTGTCAGTCCAAGGTAAGATAATCCACTAAGACCATGTACAGTACATGGTTACAGTATGTCATTACACACATGCACACACACAAACACACGTGCCTGTACCTCACTATTTTTATTAAAGGTAGAGTCAGCGATTGTCAGCTAATACTCTTTTTGTCAAATTCAGCGAATATGTTCTCACGGTCCTCTAGCTGCTCATTGTGTGTGCACATTGAAAAAATAACCCAGTGTTTCTACACAGTGCTGGCTCTGTAAATGGGAACACAAACAAATTGGTGCAGATCGTAATACACGACAATATCCTACCCTCAAAATGGTGTTTGACTGACTACACCTTTAATAATCTTTTCTTTCTGATAAAACGGTTACCTCATAACATTTTCCACAAATTATATACAGGTATTTGACTTGATGTATAACTTGAGTAAGTTGTTTATTAAACCTGATGTTTCCACACCTACAGTATATTACATTGGTATGTTGCTAAGCACTTACTGAGCAGTTACAAAATATGTTCTACTGATTAATGTTTGTTCTACATCCACAGAGCCCATTTCGAATGTCACTTTGTGGGCCAATGCCACCAACCTGGTAGAATTCAACGATACAGCATTTTTTACCTGCTCTGTTGCTACGGGCACCTCCTTGTCTTATGTATGGATGAATGGCAGCTCTGTAGTCACAGCTGGTGGGAGAGTTCAGCTTGGCAATGGAAAGTCATCTCTCACCATAGTCAGCGTGAGCCGCTATGATGTGGGTCCGTTCAGGTGCAACGTGTCCAATGGCATCAGTAATGGAATTAGCCAGGCTGTACAACTTATTATCAATTGTGAGTTTTGATTGAAATTCTGAATTATGATTACTGTATATACTATCTGTATGGAATTAGCTATAATATAAACAAATACATATACTAATAGCAATAGTTTTCTGTTTCATTTAAAGATGGACCAGACTCACCCATGATCATGGGACCGTCCAACGCCCTAACAGGACAAAATGTGACCTTCAACTGTTCAGCCTCCTCTCAGCCTGCCAGCTGCTATAACTGGTTCTTCAATGGTTCATCGATGGCAAAGAATGCAGTGTATATGATTGGCCCCCTGACCTTAAGCATGAGCGGAAATTACATGTGCATAGCCTATAACAATGTCACTGGACGAAGCACCTCTAGACACAAGATGCTTACTGTGTTTGGTAATGCATTAGCCTACTTTTTCGAATCCTAAAATTGTATACTGTATGCACAGATACTGTACTAGCCACCAGTCATACTGTTATGTTCAAACAGTTATTGCTAGGTCTTCTCATGTTTGAGGAACGTACCCATTTAGTCAACTAAAGGCACTATCAGGAGATTTGTGGGAACGATAGCATTTTTCTGGAGTAAAGACTGCATTTCACATGAGCATTTCATAAAGATCTTAAGTGTGACAAGTGTGTCCCAAAACACACTATCACCAGATAGTGGAGCTCTCTGATGATAAGTGTGTTTGTAAAGTATTTGGAATCATTGTAATAATGGTAATCTTTCCAGTTATTTGAAATACGTTTTGCTACAATTAACTTATTCAATCACTCTGCAGCTCCAGTGACCATGGCCTCAGTAACTGCTGGAGCATCAGGACCATCACCTATACTGAACCAAACTTTCAGTCTGACTTGCCAGACAAATGGAAGTGTTGAATCAATCTACTGGATGAAGAATGGACTGCACCTGAATACTACAGATAGCATAACATTGTCTATGCAGAACGCCACTCTCAGCTTTAAACCTGTCCTGCTCTCTGACAATGGGAAATACCAGTGCCATGCTTCTAACCCTCTCAGTAGCTTAACCAGTCACACCTACCCACTGAAAGTTGTCTGTGAGTACCAAACATGGACCATGCAATATTTAAATCCATAATATTAGTCTTTACAGTATCTATCTTTAGCATTTAGCCCTTTTGCATTGTTTATTTTATAATATAATGTCTGAACCACTTGCCACTTCATTTCAAGATTAAATATAATCGTATTTTATAAACATAGCAATTTTCATACTACAAATTCATACATTTCTTCATAGTCAAATTTAAAACATAAACATAACATAAAATAAAAAGTTTCAGTGTCACATTACTGTTGTATGCACTAATCAAGCAATGTAGTTCATCTTAATTACATGAAATGAGTTGCAATGGAAAAGGTAAAGTTCTGTAGAATTGTTTTCAATCCCAGCATTATTGTCTTCCTGTTCAGATTCTAAAATTATTAAATTGATAATAATGCATGCTTTTTCTTAAAGTAATCATAACTGTGCATAATCTACTCATGTACATTACTGACACATTATTGACAACAGTCTCTCTCTATTACATTTAATATGTACTGTATTTAGATGGACCGGATAACGCAATTTTAACAGGACCAGCGTTAGTAAGGGCAGGAGACCGTGCCACCTTCAACTGTTCAGCAACTTCGTATCCTCCTAGCCACTTCATGTGGTTTTTTAACTCAACTTCTTTGAATGCCAATACTTCATTATATATTAGTGGACCTCTTATGTCAAACATGACTGGCATGTACACCTGTACAGCCTACAACATTATCACCGGAAGAAACAGCTCTGCATACCAGATGGTTAAAGTAGTTGGTGAGAACTTTATTAATGAAATTATAAAGTATTACTTAATAATTTCATATTGTCATATTCACCATTTTGATTTTGTTGTCCATTTTTCACAGAACCTATAAGTGCTGTAGATATACAAATATCTTCTGAACCAGTCATAGAAGGTCTGTCATACACTCTGAGCTGCATTGTGACTGGACCTGTTGACTATATTTATTGGATGAAGAATGGAGTGCCATTGTATGCAAACAGTACAATCAACCTTTCTGGGGACAACAAAACAATCACCTTAAGTCCTATTAAATACCATGACAGTGGATACTATTACTGTCAAGCTGTCAATGCTGTGAGCAACATGACCAGCCGACAATTTCATCTTGTTGTGAACTGTAAGTATTTCACTTGTCTGATTTGCTCTGCATTCTTTTGAGTTTATAATGTTATAGACTAACACCAGATCCAGATGGACAGAACTGTAGCCTGTAATGTCAGCTTTAGGAGCTATTGTTTGTCACCACAGCCCCAGACTACCATTCTAAAGCATATATGAGCTACAGGGAAATTACATGTTTCAAGAACCACAATTGGTCTTGATATATTATAGGCCACAATTATGAGAAGAAAGGTTATTCCAAGGGGTAATTGTGTACCAGGACCCCCATTTGAAAATGCAACGTGCTCAGAATATTTTCTGCTGTTACAGTTGGACCAGACAAAGTGAACATTACTGGACCATCCATTGCTGAGACAGGCACAGTAGCAGTGTTCCAGTGTTATGCCCACTCAATGCCTCCCAGCAACTACTACTGGTACTTCAATGGTTCCATTGTGGCAAATACTTCACTTTATTTAACCAAACCGCTGACCTCTAACATGAGTGGAAATTATACCTGCATGGCGTATAATAATGTGACCAACAAAAACAGCACAGGCTCCACATCCCTTCAAGTCATTGGTAAGACAAATAATGCCTCTGTCAAAGATATAATCTGTAACTTTATGTTTATGTATTTTTTGTTACATCTACACTAAGTAATATTTAGTGATAATTTTGAAAACAAAACTATGTAGTTGAATGAATTATGTCCAACATGTATATAATTACAACATTCAAAAAAATAAATCACAAGCAAACTGTTCTAACACTTAAATCGTATTTATATTAAGGTTAGGTTTCACTACACTGTACTATGTCAATTATGTTTATAAGCACAGTGAAACTATGCTTACTGTACTTTGTCTATTCAGATCGTATAACAGTGATGGTCCAACAGAACACAATTCCCATCAATTCCAGCAACCTAACTCTGACCTGTGAGGTTTCTGGGCCCTACAGCTCCCTTTATTGGATGAAGGATAACATGACACTTTACATGAACAGTTCCTCAAATATGTCTTACTCCATTGGAAACAACTCTTTGTATTTTAGTCCAGTGACAGTGGACGATGACGGAACCTATACATGTGTCGCCACTAATAATATTGGCCCACATTCTAGCCCTGAATACCAGCTGTGGGTGAACTGTGAGTGTTGGATAATTCTGTGGTTGGTTATTGCACTTTTTAGTATATTTATACTGAACTAATACCTGTACCTACTTTTGCAGATGGTCCTGTGTCGATACAGATCAATTCAGTGGTATTAGCCTCACTCGCTGTCACGTGGACATGTTCTGCAGACTCTCAGCCGACTAGCATGTACCAATGGATCTACAACTACAACTTGCATGTGATTCCAGATGGCGCTTTTCTGACTATTCCGGTCCTGCAGTCTAATGTGGGGAACTACACATGCTTGGCCAAGAACCCTGTTACTAACATTACAATGTCCATAACTAAAGAATTTACCATCAGTGGTAAGGAAACACTTCCGAGGATTTGAGAGTTTACATAACCTGCAAATTTTGTTGCTGATTTTACTGACTGATTTTACATTTCCAGCATATCTCCACAAAAATTCAACCCAACACAGATAATCAAAGTTGTATTCAAATTAATACACATGGAATTCGTTTTTAATGATTTTTAGATGCTTATTGTAACTGTTGGAAGTTGTAAGGTTTTCAAAAATATACAATACCTTTCCTTGCAACAACAGCTAATAAAGGAAAGCCTCAGCTTTTGATTTGATTGGCAAGGAAGATTAGCAAAGACTGATCAGGTTAAAGAGGCTCTGATCGGTCTTTATTTCGGGACTATCAATCAGAGCAAATATTCACTCATTGATAGCTGACGGATATTCATGGAATTTTTGAGAAACTACACAAAATGTATAGCTATCTACAGCGTTTTGAATGATCTTTTAACATATGTTGTACTCAACTTTTATTTCTGTCTCTCCTCCTCAGGTCACACAGCCCTTCGTGTCCAGTCTCAAGCTTGTATAATATTGATGGCATTGGTCACCTTGTCTTTCCCGGTGCTCAGTGACTTGGTGCGCCAGTGAGGCCCCCAGAGTACACTATGTAAACAGCTGTTCTTGATGGTGGTTCTTGACGGTGATTAGGGCAACACTATCTTTTCAATATTGCACTGCAGAAGTCTACTTTTATTTACATGGTCTAGAATCTATTATGCACTTTACAGTTCTGGTAACCTGCGCAACAATTGTTTTTTCATGCAAATTTTAATATGTAGGCCTACTTCTTATTGTACTGTCATTTCATTTTTTAAATCTTTTTTGAAATATCATGAGATTTTATTGCGAATGCATTAAATGATACACACCTCAATTGTATGAATGTGCCACATAACTACTGGCTCACTGGTACCAGGCTCACTGCAAAAGACAACTGTGCCTGCTTGTGTATGAGGCTGTAACAGCAGGCATACAAAATAATATACTGTACCCTGGGGAGTAGCAAGGAGTGCAAGCCAATCATTCCTGTCTGAATGATTTAACACTGCTGGATACAAATTGAGGAGTGTCTTTTGAAGGTTTAGCCTAATTGAGCAAAATATTAATGATATATACATTTATATACAGACATAATGCAAAACCATTTATCCAATTAACCAATAATTAAATAAATCAATATACTGTAGGTCCATAGGGTCTCGAGCTTACTTCTCAAATCATTTTTGAAAAACTAATGCTAATGCAATTTTAACATATCAAAATGTGTACAAGTACAGAACTAAATAGATAGTGTTTTTACAGTCCAATTTATGTTGTCTACTAGTGAATATTACTCAGTTTGACTCCTATTTCAGATATGAAAAGTAAAGCTTATTTAATAATTTTAATTACGCATGTGATAAAGCTGTTTAGGTATCACATTTCAACTGATTTTGTCATAAAACATGTTATATATTGAAGAAATCAGAAGGGTTACTGGCATTAAAAGTGCATTATGCTTTCTAACATTTGCTATGATAAATTAATGGTTTCCAATGTAAATATGTATCGAAGTATTTCATATTGTAGATGTTAGTCCAGTACAGGATATCCTCCTTGTAATGTTTAATAACCTAAGCTCCAACTAATTATGAATAATGCTGCATATGTCAAACATTTTATAAGACTGCATTACAATTAAGCTACCGTATAGATTCTATACGGTAGCTTAATTAGCCATGTTGTGGAAACCAGCTTTGCAATACAATACAGTATTTTAACAAATACATTTCATAATTACCTCGGTTTTATCTTTAATGTTTTCTGAAAATTCAGAATTAGCCTGTCCTAAAGAACAATTTAAGCTCAGCAACACAATCCATTAACAGCAAATTTGGAATAGCAAATACACTACACTCACTGTCATGGCAACAAGAACAATTTGCCATAGACAGTAGAATAGCCAGCGAAGAAACTCATTTCCCAATCCTTGTTAAGACAAACACAATACTATGTACACACATAAAGCCTTGAACGTGTATTGAGACTGAGAAAACTAAATGATGAAATGTTCTTATTAATTCTCATATTATTTACCAGACATATGCTGGCATATAGTGCAGCACATTTAAATTGTAATTGCAGCATAAACACACAAATAAAGAGTGTATGGTCCCATTATAAGCAAAAGTGGTGACCAAACCAGGCTATGGTGATTTATGCAAAGATGTATTACAGCACTAACTCTCATCCATTATAATACACTCAATCAATAATACACCATACTGCTCTTCATATTCAGGACAGAGGGCCACTGTAATAGTGTTATCTTTATCAGTCTGCGATTCGTTGTTCTTCAATTCTCGGCTGGCTTCTCTAGCATGGACTTCAGATGGGAATGTAGGGGTTGGCATACAGCCTGGTAGGCCTGAGGCGTCAGGTGGAGGTAGTCGTACATATCCTGGTAGGAGATGCTACCATCAGAGTGGACAAAGCCAGGGTCCACATCAAGGAAGGAGGCATGGGGAAGACGGGACACAGCCTCCTTGACAAGCTGGTTAACCTGGGCATTTCGCTCCCGTAGTGGGTTGGGCAGCCTACCTCTGGGTAGTACTCCCTGAATCACAGACACAAACTTTAACTGTTAATTATATTGACACTCCACACCCATTTCTTACATGGTATCAAACGTCAACATGAAATGAATGTCTGAGCTTTTTGCCTCCCTAATTTGTGCAACGGTACTTTGTCCAAACAAAGGTGTGACTTTTACCTGAAGCAGTTTCTGTGCGATAAAGGGCTATTCTGATAATGGCAATGCATATACATATGACCTGCAGTAAAGGTCATGATTGCCCCTCCTGTCATTGTTGCAATAGTGTGTACTAGTGTGTAATATTACACACAGAACAAAATACTACATTTGAAAGATACATTCCTTGGTCCCATTATGATGCCTTCAAAGCTCTGCAGCAGCTAAATATTAAAACAACAACTGTGTGTGTGGAATGACCATTCAGGTGCAGGGCAGGATCGGGCTCTCACTGGTCTACAGCCACTAGTGTTTGGGATACAAACTCTGGCTGTGTATATTGTAAACTCAGAAAGTGCCTCACACACACATTAGTGTTTCATAAACAGTTACCGTACCTTTGGCAGAAATGTAGGGTTCTGGAGTCATGTGATCAAGTAGTATACCTTGAATATACAGTATAAATCAAATGGAAAATCCTAGACTGGCTGCACCTGTCTAATAACCTGACTTGCCAGATGGTTTGTTACACCGAACCATATTGGAAGCAGTCCACTGAAATGGTTTGGAAAAGGGTAGGCACTTTAAAGAAATACTTGGCAGGTGATTGGATGAACTGACGATTGCCTATCACTGTAACATCACTCCTAAACGGTAGATGCTGACTGGTCAGTTTAAAAATTAACCAGAGGTCTATGCCCGGTAGGAAGTAAATTTTGGGCCTGGTTACACCAGGCTAGGAAAAGACACCCCACAGAGATAAAATAATGGTTTAGAATAACCTACGAGAACAAGGGTGCGGGCTAGTGGCAGCTTGTTCTTGATGACTTGGACAATTGCCATGATTCCTCCACAGATTTGTTCTGCAGTGTGACCATTGTTATTTGTGCCCACCCACAACACTACCACCTAAACAAAAGAGAGGATTACAAAGTAAGCCAAACCCACATTATAAATGTTGAATTGCAGAAAATATCAATACTAAAATAATATATGATTGTGACCTTCGGGCTTATGTTATCCAGCTCTCCGTTGCTCAGTCGCCACAGTACATGCTGTGTGGCATCACCGCCTTGCCCAAAGTTGAGGGCATGGAGGGGAGAGAAGAGTTCTCTCCATACCTAGAGCCATATAACAAAGTAAACTGTTCACATAAGTTGTTAGTGATAGTGAATATGCAGTTACATACTCCACAGAATACGGTATGTACACACAACACGCAAAACGTAGTGTTACCCCAAACTGATGCATGAGCTGAATGAGGGAGTCTCCAACAAATAGGACATCAGGCTCCTTGTCTTTGCTGTCAGTCACAAAGCGATTGTGCTAAAATAAAACGGGGAAGGGGGGGTTATCAGTATCTGTATGAGAGATATGCAATCTTACTGTAATCACTCCATATGGTTTCTAATGTTGTTGCTAGGATGACTTTTGCAGTAAGACTATTAATAATCATTTAGGCCTACAGACAGAAAATTAGTAAATAACACACCAAAGACATCCATCGTCCATCTCCATCGATGTCCTCACACGGAGTGGGTGTGGCGGCTGGGTTTGATGCTCCTGCACTCATCACTTGGTTATCTGTGCTGTGAAATAGGAATCTAAACGATTTGCTACAGTAATAAAATAAACAAGTACACGAATAAGGCTTAATTGGTTCAGATTCGAGTCTGGTAGGATTGATGGCTGAGCCACCCTGGATAAAGCGATGAGGAGGCAGTCACCCACAACTAGCACAACTAGCACAGATATCACACAATTGCGTTTATGATAAACTACGATGCAAATTTTTTGTATAAAGCTCCATATATTGGCTAACTTGTATTGCTGAATATGCCAGTATTGAAACAAAAAAAATACCTTAATTTCTACAAAACTCCAGTTCCTGGATGTAGAAATGTAGACCCCACCATTAGCCGCTGCAGGGGAGCCATTGTCTCTGTTTATCTATTAAAATGGATAAATGATATGTTAATAGTTTCAACTTTTGTTATGTAATATCCTCTTATTATATGCTTCATTTGCATCGACTGTAACGTAGACACGCAACCAAACGTTAAACAAATAGTACAGACAACAACGATGTCACCTGCATGGCGACGCAAGTGGAATAATCCAAAATTGTGTTCATGAGCGTTAGAGCTGCGGGAAGATCGACATGTTGCCGAGCAACGTGACATTAACATGTATTAAGAAACGACGTGAAGTTTAGGTAAGGTGTAGTTAATTAGCTAAAAATAAAAGCATGCAAATAAATATCAAGCATACAATCTTTTCAGTTTTAAACAATGAGTTTAACATAATCCTTCCTCGGTAAATTGAACAGAGTATTCGTCCAGGTGTGCTTTAGTTAAACGTTACTGTTACTGTACTGTTAACGTACAGTACTACAGTACAGTATAGTATAGTACAGTAACGTACTGTACTGTACAGTAACGTACGGTAGGCGACTGTATAAGATTAAATAAAATAACCGTTAGCTACAGTAATGCAGTAATTGCATACAATGCCTAAATCATACATTAATTTGATAAAATAGCTTGTTAACACCCACTGTGACCAAGGTACTGTTAGTACTATATTAGTATTTTAGTATCATCAAGTTTATATTGTATTCATTTATTTGTATTAATCTAACGTCTTGCAGCATTGCAGAATCCTATGGAAACATGGCTTGAACATTTCCACAAGAACCCTAGGACTGCAAAGACTTCTAGCCCTGATTCCTAGTGCACCAAAACCAATTGTGTTTACTTTATAGTTTGTTTGATAGACACCAACGATAAAATGAAACGACTGAAAACCCGCAAGGAAAGAGACCATGTGAGAGGCAGTGGGGAGGTAATGTCAAAGAGAAAGTCACATCACCACCATTATAAGCAACACCAAAACAGTAAAGACAAGGAACGTTTTCACAGCTGCTGCCAGAAGTGTTCACATTGTGCAACAAGAAGAGATGCAAAATGTTCATGCATTAGTCCCTCTGCTCAGGAGCCTAGCGTTATTACAGATTACCGTTTGATTGGGCATCAGGGCCTATTCAACCATGAGGTAAAGTCTATTGACATTGAACGTTTGCTTACTGAGCAAAGGAAATTAGAAAACCTCAAGAGGTCACCAGAGATAAACACAGCTGTTCCACATCCTCAGCCAGATTCACACCTTCTGCCATCTTGTTACATAAATGATGCAAATGCTGCATATCCTTTTGACAGTGTTTTAATTGAAAATAATGCACATTTTGGTCATACAAAGGTCCAGCAAGATTGTCCGAAAGACATCTTAGCTTCTCAGTTAGATAGCCAGAGATCAGATATCACACAAAGTCAAGAGTCAAAAGTAATCTTGTCACCTACAACCATACCACCTGACGTATCAGCAAAGAACAAGAATGGCAATAACTTTGTGTTGGAAATGGAGAGAGACTCTCAGATGGCTTTAAGTGGAGAGCAACACAGTCTAACACCACAGAACAAGGTCACAAAAGGTCAGTTAAGTTCACATATGGAGCACACCCCTATAAACCATGGGTCATTCCATAACCTGACACAGTCATGTCCTCCCAGCCAAAACCTTCCTCAGGTGTCAAACTCCCCTGGTGCTGGAATAGGAGGCAGATGTGACACCCAGCCGCAAATAAGTTATTTGAATACCTGTGTTTCTACCTCTGTAAGTGCAGTGGCACTACGTTTGTGCCGTTCTCTGAAGCTCCCATCTCTAAATACAAGGCTCTTGTCAGAAAGCAGAGGAATCCTGTTAAAAGCTCTGCAAGACATACATGGACCCCAGCTCCATGAGAACCTTCTTAATGTGCAACGACATCTCAGTTTTGGTGCCGACCCAATCCACTGTCAAGATATGGAAACACAGCATACAGGCAGGGACCATTCTAAAGGTACTGTTGTGTCATATTCACTTGAAAATAATTTAAAATACAGTATGATCAAGTAAATGTAGGTAGGCTACTGTAAGTTATGAAAAATTATTGATATAACATTTTTTAAGCATTCCATTTTGCAAGATGCTATAATAATAATAATAATTATTATTATTAATAGTAGTAGTAGTAGTAAAAGTAGTAGTAGTAGTAGTAGTAGTAGTAGCAATAGCAGTTGTTCAGTTCAGTATTAGAAGCCACTGCACAGCCAGGT
>JAODUG010033685.1:18172-39502 GCA_027564795.1 Aphredoderus sayanus
AGTAGTAGTAGTAGTAGTAGTAGTAGTAGCAATAGCAGTTGTTCAGTTCAGTATTAGAAGCCACTGCACAGCCAGGTGCTTGCAAGCTGATCTTCATTCCCACTCATCAGTTTGCTCTCGGGTTGAAATCTACATTAAATTCATTGACCAATCATTTAAATTACATTATGTAAATGATCTGTCCAAGTATTTTGTTACAATTGGGATGTGCTACCCCACTCACTTTAGGAACCCCTATTTTTATTTATCAGATTTTGGTTAACACTTCATATACTGTATTGGGTACATATTTTTGGAAGATCAGATCTTAATTATTTTCTTTTAACAATCAACATTTACCATCTGTCCCAATAGCCTAATAGTCACTCAATTGTCACTCATCTAAAAATATTCACCTTTAAAGTTTTTTTCCACTCCTCTAAAGACACACCTGTTCAGACACGTGTTTAGGCAATCTGTTTGCACCTAGTCTGCACATGGTCCACACGTTTTACATTAAAATTGTATTGTGTATATTGCATCTTAAACTGTTTACTTTTGTATATAAAGTTTACTTACTTAGGCTACTTACTTACATAGTATCATCATCCTTCTTGATTTGTCTTGTTGCTAGAGGTGACATTGTTTGCATTGATAATGTCATTATATTCACGTTGTTTGATATTTTAGATGGGTTCAGTGCTGCATTTCAAATGAACAGTATAGACCAGCCTTGTTTCCACACCCGGGAAATGGCATCCCATAAAAGAAGGAAGCCTCGTTTTAGCCGGCTGGCCAAACCACAGGCCCACCACAACCAGAAGCAGGTAAGAACTGAACTGTAACATGGCTATTAACATGTTATTTAAAAATACAGTACACTCAGTGTACAAAAGTAACTTTTAATCACCAGCCAAGGTGGTTGGTAGATCAAAACATCCACCCGCCAAGCATGTTTTTTTCTGGACAAAATTATCTATTTGAAATGTTGTGTGTGTCACATACAGTGACAATGCAATGTATTGTCAAATACATTGAAACATTGACTACAGTAGACTACTGTATTCAATGTATTCAATGTACAGTAGACTACTGTATTCAACCTTTTATATTATTTATTATCTCTGTAATAAAACAAAAACAATAAAAAGATAAAAGCTTGTCCAAAACTGGCATGTGTGGTTGTGTTGGCTATTTTTGCATATGCACAAGCCCATATGCCAGTGTCAGTGCTTTGAATTTGTGATATTTACAGTTAGATATTTTTCACGTGTAGGCGGTTGATGTAATTATTAGATTTGAAAAGAAACTATTTTTATACAGTATGCCTTGACTAAGACTTCTTTCGTTACATTATTATCAGATGGTTGGTTCAGATAGGCTTAGACAAGAAATGTCTAAGCGTAGCAGTTTAGGGGAGGTTCTTTACAGAATATTGGTTGGTGTGTGTACACGTATGTGTATCAAACCACAGAACAGTGGCAGAAAGGGACTCTCAGGATAGTGATTTATTATATTAATATTTATATATTTACATGCCTAGTTTCGTTCAAAAATGTATCTGCCAGCCAGTGTGGCGGGTAGTCTCGCAAAACGGAAATTCTACTCGCATTTGGCGCTTGTTAATTTGAGACCCTGAGTGCACTCCTCCGCAACCCATTAACAATTACAGTAGGTGGGATGGACATTTGGGGTTGTGGAGGCTCTGTACTGTGATTGAGGTGTGTGTACCTTCACAGGCAGACAGCCAGAGATTTGAACCAACTCATCTCATCAGATTTAGAATTGATCATTTAAATGTTAATTCTAAT
Source organism: Aphredoderus sayanus (assembly GCA_027564795.1). NCBI lineage: Eukaryota > Metazoa > Chordata > Actinopteri > Percopsiformes > Aphredoderidae > Aphredoderus > Aphredoderus sayanus. Next base: position 19,963 of record JAODUG010033685.1, read on the forward strand.
GTCATTTCAATATTGTAGGCATTGGAAAGAAGGCCAAACCCCACTGTTGAGAAGTTTGGGGATATTTTATTTGACTGGCTGAAACCAAGTTCTCCAACAAACCTCTGCTTGGATTTTGTATCCTCTGGGGCTTCATCACCCAATCACGTGTTTGCTACCCAGGTCAATTCACATTGCGGCGCTCAAGCCTCCCCACCTCAGCCATGGAACAATGAATTGAACTGGGATCAAATCAGAGATTGTGATTGTTTTGAAGACTACTCACTGAGGCCAAGTAAATCTGGTTTTCGATTGTGGGAGAGCAGAAGGCACCCCTTCCTGAATTACGTACGAGGACAGACAGATTGGTGTCCAGTCAGCACAAGCATTTTCTTCCAGGAACAAAAGCCATTCCAAAAGGACAAGAGCTCTCTTGCTAGGAACAACCAGCTCCGCGTTCACCAATCAAGCCACCTTCCAACAGGCTCTTACCTGAGATCCCACCATACCGATATGATGTATTACCCTCCATCACACATGCTGGAAAATGAAGGTTCTGCCCCTCCTTCCTCCCCTAGCCCTGAAGTCTGGTCCTTTCCCCCAATGAAACTTTATTAATGTATGATAAGGTATTGCTTTGGTACTTTGGCAGAATCAATCATTTCTAAATAACACTCACACATTTGTTGCACTCATTAAAGTATTGTGTTACTTTTACTTGTTGTGAACACCCAGGCTATACAAACATACTAAATGTGACTTATCTCAAGTTAGCATTTTTTTGTTATTTTATTACATTCAAGTCAGAACTAAGGAAGCACAATTATGTATTGTTTGTATAATTACAACACATTTGAAAAAGGATACTGTATCTCTACACTAACATGTTTATTCACAATGTTCTATAATGATATGATGCCTGCAAAGGACACATTCTAACCAGGAAATCTGGATAGTTTGAGAATGTAATTTTGTTACACATCAAATGCATTTTGTTATTTTGGATTGCAAGGTTATTAAAGCTCAAACATTAAAAATAAGTAGGACATTACCTTCAAATGTGAATATTAAGTCGATTAACATATTTTCATACTGTAAGTGATGCATAAAACTGCCAAGAAATATTAAGATAATGCAGTATACAGTATTACACAATTAGATTTGATTTAAAACGTGGCACAGTTTGTTTAAATAAAAGTATTGTCCTTTTAAGGTATTAAGTAATACTTTTCATCAGAGGCATTGCATTCTGCTTTCTTTTCCTCTGTTATCACACAACTGATATTATTGTCAATATCTTCTTTGGGTTGGTTTTCCCTTCTTAGCGCCCTCCTTAGCTTAGTCCAAAACAGTTCCTGGGCCTGAGCTGGGTCAGGGCAGTCTGAGCTTGGCCATTGCAGATAAGTTGTCTTTAACATGACCTTCCTCATCCGGTGGTAGGATGATAGCTGCCTGTCAGGAATAGGCTCCAAAAACACAAGGAGGAGAACGTCAAGATGCTCGTCAAAGAGCCTGTAGCTGGCCAGCTGGATCTCTAGAGAACACCATTCACTCCGCAGAAAATGTTGGCTCACAATGCAAAGGGTTTTTCGACTCCCATACACAGCAGAAACAATGTTGTCTACTATGTAACGACCAGGTTCAAAGTCCCTGTGGTGCAGGCAAAGTTTTAAGGAAGATCCATTTCCTTCTAGGTTTGGCAGCAATTGGTTTAAGACCCATGTCTCATCATAAGAGTTATAAGAAATAAAGGCATCATATTTGCAGTTTTCATCCTCCTTCTTAAGTCTGCGCCACTGCTCACCAAACCAGGCACAAAAAACATAATAGCTGTACTTGATTTTCCAATACAGTTTGACATAGAGTAATGGAAAAACAGTTAATAGAAAGGTCAAGGCAGCTGTGGTGAAGAAGAGGTCCTGCCCAAGATCTATAAAGCAAACGTTTGTGTCAAAATTGTAGAATTTGTATTTAGTTTCACCTGGACATGGCAGATTATAAAGATAAACGACCTGAACCTTCTCATTTTTCTGTGTCCAGTTCTGCAGTAGACGATTTTGGCAGGTGCAGCTTAGAGGAATATTTCGTATGTCAAGATAACAGAGCTTGGGAAGAGCATTGAGTGCGCCCACATCTATGTTTTGCATCACATTGTGGTTGAGCTGCAAGGTTTCTAGATTTGTAAGATTCCCAAAAACGTCCTTTGAGAAATCCTGAATGCCCATGTTTTCAACAATCAGTTTTGTTAACTTCTTGAGATTTTTGAAGACTCCTGGCTCTAGTTGGACCACGCCAACACAGGAGTTATGCAATGTAAGGAAACTTAAGTTTGTTAGGTCATCAAAGGCATCAGGTGCAAATCCCCTGATATAATTGTCTGTAAGGTACAACGATTGCAATGTGTGAAGGCCACGAAAGAATGCCCTAGGTAAATTTGTGATTCCATATGGCCTCTGTCTGTCCAGTTTAAGATCCCTGAGCTTTCTTAGATTCATAAAGGGAGAATCTGTAATGTGAGTCAGATAGCGAATCTGGTTTCCTTGTAGATCCAACACTTGCAGGGTATTTTGGAATACAACATGCAGGGCATTATTAATCTGTTTAAGATGGTTTCCATCTAAATAGAGATTGGATAGACTTTTAAGTCCATCCAGGCCAGCTGAATCAAAATGAGTTATTTTATTTCCACCAAGATCCAAGGTAGTTAATTTACTGAGACTACGGAATGTTCCATTGAAAATAACAGCAATACGGTTGTTTCTCAGGTTCAATGTTATTAGGCTTTTCAGATCTTGAAAGCTGTTATTAAACAAATCTGTTAAAAGATTATTGTCCAAACGGAGTGTTTCAAGATGTTTTAACCCTTTCAGAGCCTCACGATGAAGATAGGCTATTTTGTTTATATTCAGTTTAAGTATTTTTATATTTGGTGTGTGGTAGAAAGCACATGAATTGACTGTAAGGATTTGATTGTAACGGACACTGAGCTCTTTAATACTGTAAAAAATAATCTTTTTTTTTTTACAGGACTGGAGGGAGGTGAGGTGGTTATGTTCAGCACTGATCCTTTCTATGTGTTTTTGTCCTTCTAGAAAGTTAAGACAAGTTAAGTATTTAAACTTGTTCATTGAGATGTCCACAACTACTGTGATTTGTGGACAACTGGAAATATTTAATGCTCTTAAATCTTTAATTCCATTACTGACCAAGATTAGTTTTTTGAGAAATATTGCTTTTTTATTTAACACCTCACACAGGTACTCCAATAGGCTGGCATTATTAAGACCCATACCAGAAAAGTCTACATGACTAGCATTAACATTGCTTACGTGGAAAAGCTCAGTTATCTTGACATTGGTTGATCGCAAGCGTAAATAGTTTACATGCTTTAAATCCACTCCTTTAAAAGATATTGAAGGGAGGTTTGGATTGTATGACAAATCAATAGTTCTGATCTTCCTCAGAAATGAATACTCACAATCTAATGTGGATAAATTATTTCGACATAGATATAATATACTAAGCGATTGAGGTAGTTTGGTGTTGGAATGACTGAGGGACGTTAGATTATTAAAGCAAAGATCTAGTTTTTGTAGGTTAATTAGTTTTGATACAGATTCTGCCACTCCAGAGAAATTTACTAAAACATTTTGCCGTAATTCTAATATTTTCAGATTTAATAAATTGTGGAAAATTCCAACAGGGAGTTGCTTTATTTTGTTGTGTACCAGTGAGAGAAAGGTGAGGTTATGAAGGTCCTTGAAAATAAAAGGGTTGAGTTCTGATATGCTGTTATAAGATAGGTTTAGAGTTTTAAGATGATGTAGGCTTTGAAATGCCTTTTCCTCAATAATGTTCAACTTGTTGCAACTCATACTAAGGTGTTCCAGATTTGGAAGGTGAGCAAAGCTCATTTTGGGTATGTGCCAGATAGGGTTCTTGAAAACATTGAGGCTTACTGCTGAGCTTGGCAGATCACCTACAATGGAAGAAATGTTATTTGTTTTTCGTTGGATACAACTGAAGTTTTTGTGATTTGAGTATGGTTTTTCTATGCAGTTTTTAAAGCTGTAACCCATACTGCAATGGACAACGATCATAATTCCAAGTATCACTGGGACCAATATCTGATACTTTAGACATGCCATTTTTTCTGTTTACTAAAACATTTATCCTGAGGGAAATTTCCTGGATTTATCCTTTTGTTTGGATGTCTCTGGATGGCAAGGGAACCTAATAACAGAACAACATAATTATTTTGTGTAAACATTATTGATAATTAGTATTAAATTGTTTTGTTGATTCTGTTCTGAAAAGTAGATGTATCAATCTACAACTTCAGTGTAAAAAATAGAAGCCTTACCTTAACACAGCAAGCTGCTTAAGTGCATGCTTAACGTAGGATGATTATTCCTAGTGTAGAAGGTTTCATACAGTTGCTGAGGATGTAATGACATTATAATACTGTAGTTGTATATGGTTACTGTAATCACTTGTATGACAAATGTTGAGTGAATCATGCTTGTGTGCATATTGTTATTATACATTTTATTTTATTTTATTAAATGTTCACATTTTCTGTGCAGAAACTGAATTTCAGTACAGTACAGTTGCCAAAATGAAGATTTACAGTGAATGTCTTCTATAAGATTTTCATCCATAATATGTATTGTGCAACAACCATGGGACTAAACGTTCAATTAGATGTTTTGTAGTAATGGCAACATAGCAAATCAACATTTAACAGATTACTATGAGACCCTAAGTCACTGCAAAACGCTTGTGCAAAACTGGATTCTATAAATTGATGTGCTTCTCTGAGAACACATCAGTTCCTCTCAGTCTTTCAGATCCCTCTTAGTATTCAGTATGTTTCACTTCATTAGACTATAATTACAGAAACTAATGTCATCACATCTGGATGGCTCTCTGACAGACTACATTATACATTCCACATAACTTAATATGCCAATTAAAGCATTGAAATTGACTGACATTGTAATATTATCAGCAATATAAGGTAAAGTGATACTGTCTATTATGACTTTAGTAATATGTAGGACTTTATCAGTAATCGCAGTTAACTGTTAACCTACCTTTCATAGCATTTGGCATATACGTTAAATTATATGCTATAGTGTACAATAGAGCAACAATCTTTTCTAGCATGTTATTTTCAGTTACTTTAAAATTCTTATATGGATTTACAGAACAATGGCTACATCTACAGTACATGCACACTAATATTCCACTATTCCAACTATGGCAATATTCCGAATTTAATAGGTGTCATGTAAGTGGCATATTTTGTATGCTGTTCTTAATTTGGCCCTTTATTGAATTTAGCATTATTGCAGATTTAGACACATGGGGCCAATATTATTCTGGGTTTAAGACATGTAGTTTAGTAGGAATATTGTAATTTCCCAATAAGGGCAAAAACTGGATTTTGTTGTGCGTGAAAACATTAAAAAGAAATGCAGTTACAGTTATTTACAGTACAATACACATTTTGTCCACTTTTGTTCACTACAAGATTGTTTTGAAAATATTCATGCAAATAAATTACATCTAACAAAAGGTAATCTGAACCTACTGTACTGAGTCCAGTATGTTTTTTCTGATACATAAATCTGAATATATGCTACAGTACAAAAACGTCATTGATGTATTATTTTGGTATGGTGGTCTTACCTGTATAATACATTATTTGTTGATAATGACACTATGTTTTTGTCAGTGAGAATGCTGCTCCTTGTCTGTTCACCATTTTAAATGATTATTTAAAGAGGAAGAATATATTGAATTGAAGTTCCCTTTTGCAATAACATCATGTGACCACACAGATCTGAACGTTGTTTTTAAAATAGGTTTTATTTGTTAAGTTATATACAGTATAACATCACCATATTGTATTATACACACACAAACACACACACACACACAAATATATTATAGTAAGTATGAAAGTTACATTAACATGTATCACAGCTAGATATATGTTTTCTACAGTGTTACATTTGTATTACTAATATAACACTAACAACTTCCACAATATTTTCCATACTACAAATCAGACAACAAAGTCTCCATTCAACTTAATTTGTTATTGAGGCAATGATAATATATGTTATTAGTATTATAATAAAATTATTAGCAGAAACTTGGAACACAACACCAATCACAAGATGATGTGTCAAACATTCTTACAGTAATTGCTATCAGCAACAATTCATAGAGGTGGAGCATCCTAAATCTGTTTTGTTCTACAAGGCTACAATAAACCGGCTCATAACAAAAATAATTTAACATTGATCATCCCTTGTCTTTGTCACTCTAGTCATCCTCTTATCTTCTGTTCTCGTGCCATTTGACATAATCCACAAAGGGGCAGGCAGGACATGACCACCCAATCATCACACACAGAGCCCTGTGGAGCAGAGATGGTTACTTGTAACAAACATTTGTTTTTGCAGGGATATAGTGTGGCCATTGTGCAGGTGAAGGCTTTTACACACCAAACCCAACACTACACCACTTACGATTACGATACTTCAGCCAAGCCACTTGTCTTAGTAAAGCATTTATTAAAATATTAGCAATACGTTATCACAGTTATCTTTTGGGTAATGGCTAGTTCGGGGGATCCTCAGCATACGCATGTATGTGGATATCTAACAAACTTTAACCCCCCCGAACAAGCCTGCAGCATACAACAAAACAAGAACGACAAATACAAGCAACAGAACCATAACCAAACACATAGGATAGAAAACAAGCACCACAACCAATCAGAAAAAGAGGGGAAGCAGGGGAGGTGGTGGGAGTCTTGCTACGACCTAAGCAATAGAGAGGAATTGCGGATGCCATATATAAAGGAAACTCCTTCTTCTAAGGGCCAATGAATAGGTTAGGTTAATCAGCTGGGTAATTGATCAGTTGGACTTCCGTGGCCTTCCAGAACTAACGCTGCGCCAAATGTAGGTCTATAATATACCCCAACCTGAATTTTGTTCAGTCCTCTGTTGTCCGCAATGTCTACTACTAGCCATTGAGTTTAGATACCTACCGTAGTGATCCAAATCTCATAGCCTACAGTTTATAGATTGTGCTATCAATCAATGTACAGCAGGGGTGTCAAACTCAATCGCACAGGGGGCCAAAACTCAAATCACCCTTTAGGTCGGGGGCCGAACACGATAAACATTTACTGAACAGACTAAAACTAAATGTTTTTTTTACATAAATATGAATTGAAACAGACAGGATACAATATTATTCCTTAAATTACAGCCACATTAGATCCACAAAGAAGACACACAGGTTTACCAACAATGTCAGTAAACATGTATGGTTTTAAAAGGCTCTCTTTTCAGAGTTAACTTTTCTCTTGGCTATTGTTGAGGGCTGGCTTAACTAGAAATTAGTGCTTTATACATCAAAAGACGCTTTATCGATCTGACAAAAAAAAACTCGGGGGCCAGATATAATTGTACGGCGGGCCGGATTTGGCCCGCAGGTCTTGAGTTTGACACACGTGATGTACAGGGTCACTTACACTGATGTGGTATCTGCTGCGAATACTAGTCCTCAGAGCAATCATGGCACCAGGGAGGAAAGGCAAACAGCAACTGTCTCCATTGTCTTGAGCAACCTTACAACCCAGGATACAAGGCACGAATGTCCCACAGAGACCTGGTAGGATGAGATCACAGTGTCTGATGTTTGGTTTCAAACACATTTTAGTGTTTTGTAGCATGAACACAATCTCAAGACAAGACACGTACAGATTCCACAGTCTTCACAGCATTCACACACATTGGAGCTCCAGTCAGATGAGGCAGATGCCACAGTGTAACTAGTAACAGTGACTTGAGGCTGGGAGCTGATCACATTGGACTGGAACGCCATTGGCTGTGAAAAGAGGTGTCCAAGAAACAAATTAGAGAAGGTGGGTTCATGTATAGGCTTGGAAGAGGGTGGGGGTAAAATGGAAAATGTATAAAATCAGATTGTTTAATTATTATACAGTATGTTTTTTGATTGTCAGAACCCATTGGAGTAATATTGAACACTTACCTGCTTTGGATCGTGCTGAGTTCTTATGCAGTCAAATTCTGTGAATACTCCTGTAGAAAATCAACATTGACGTTTGTGGTTTTAGGGCTGGCCTCTTATAGTGAGACTGACGTAACGACTGCCTTGGTATACTCAGTTTCTATGCTGACATGTTGAGCCAAACAATATCTACCACCTTGTAGAGATAAAGCTAAAATGTTTGAGTTTGGGGTGTGGAGGACACAAAGCCTTTTGAAAATAAGTCCACCAATCATGATGTGGTCTTTTATCAGGGAAACTGAAGTACTAGGTGGGTATGCGGTGTGTGTTTGTATTTCAGCTATTCATTAAACAGGCTTCCCCTTTTACTGTAGGTGTGGTGTGTGTATGCACTGAGTCTGCACTATTTATTGTTAACTAAGGGAGCCAGTGCACTGATTTCAGAAGTCATCCCAAAGAGAAATAGTCTGTGTGCATGGAATCACATTTATATGTCATGCATTGAAGGAACATATTTGTTGTGGAAAATGATTGCAGATGCAGAAACACAACAAAAATGTTACAGGATGAAGTACATTGTACAATCTCACAATAAGAGAACCCAGAGTAATTAGAGATGTTCCAGAATGGTGAACTGGTCATGATTTAAAAAAGAAATTTGATTGTCTGATCCCATAAAAATACTTTATTTCCATAGAAATCATATAACTTTATTATATGATCTCTTCAGTTGTTATTATTATTGTTGTTATTATTATTATTATTATTATTATTGTTCATATTTTTATTATTATTACAATTTTTCTTATTTTTACTAATATTCTAATAGACGAATAATTAATTCAAATAAGTCAAGTAATAATAATTTGGTCAATATCCACCATTTACAGTATTGTAGATCTTTATCCATATTATGAGACATAGTATGAGCTCATTTGGATTAATCCTTGATTTTCTATTTCATGAATATGCATGCCTCTTTTGATACGGCAGGTGTCACATGCAACAAGTGCCCAAGGGCATGTCCAATGTCAGGGGCAAAACCATTAAAGGTGTGGTGAAGTCACTAAAGAAAGCAGCTTATTTTTCCTCTCCTTAAATCACATAGAAACCTATAGTATGTACCAACATTAATATTCCTGCAGTATACTACTCAGTATATTGTTTTCATCTTTGCTTAGTTCATGCTTGTATAGAACCTTTGCCTATTCTGCCTATGCCTTTCCCTCCTGTACTTCTGCCTGTCATTGATAACCTGTTAGTTGATGCATGCTGTTATGTCTACTTACTGCCATTATGTTATGTCTACCTGTGCCATTAAGCTCCTGTCCAAATAAATTGTTTCTTCTGGGGGTGCTACAGTATGCAATGAAGGAGTGTGCAGTATAATACTAGTCTACAAAGCAGTAAATCACTTATGATGAATACATGTAATAAATAACTAAAAATGAGAACATTTTAAATAGATGGCCTTGTACAACTGTAAACCCCACAAGCCACTTGGTCTAGACAGAAGCAACCCAAATTCTGTAGCATGTTCCTCACCAGGGGTGCTTTAGGGATGGGGGACGAGGGGTGGGATACAGCCAATGGACATCCTTGAGCAAGATACCTAACCCTCTCCCCTGCTCCTTGTAATACATGTAAATGTACCCTTTGGATAAAAGTATCTGCTAAATGACCTAATTGTATTTATCGGAAAATGCTTAATTTGGGAAAAGGCCAAATTCTGAATATTGAAACGGAATATGCCATTAAGACACCTGTCAAATTCGGAATAATGCCATAATCAGAATAATAGTAGAATACTTACAGTATGTGCATGTAAACACATAGCCAGTGATACTACTATGACAATACAGTATGTGTCAACAAATCAGCAAGTTCTGTAATTCCTGCCAGTCGGCACTTTCACTTCTCTATATGCTTCTCAAAACATTTGAGCTTAGCAGTGTTATGTGTTGGGATGTTGGTATGCCGTTATGTGTATACTGTATGCATGTTGATAATAATAATAATAATAATAATAATAATAATAATAATAATAATAATAATAATAATATCATTAAACATGTAACAGAGTTGAAAAAGTGCTTTGCGATGGGTCATATGGTGTCAATGTGACCACAACCTACTGTCTTCACAATAACAAAAAGACAAAAAAAAAAGAAGAATTTTAACCACTGTATTTCTGCCCTCCCAAAAACAGCTTGTTTGTCCGGAAAACACAATTTCTCTTCCTGGAGCCCAGTCTAGAAATGATACTGTTTTGAAATTCTGAAATGTACAGCCAATGGGGCCAAGCTTTGAGTTAGAGGCAATAAGAAGCCTAGCTGCAGCATTCTGGAGTAGTTGGAGGAAATCTCACCATCCCATTGACATGCAGTGAGGTCTATGCCAGGGTAGGGTATGCCAGGGAAGGCAGCATCAACGAACATACATGTAAAAAAAAGCCTACGATTGACACTTTAGGAGTAGGGGCGGGTAGTGGTATTAAACAAAAAAGACTTCAATACAGGCTGAGACAGATTGCGACCATTTAGTCGAATTTCGCGACTATTTTGGAAAGTGCGACAACATTTAAAAAATAGCGCGACTTGCCAATTAATGTATAGCCAAACCAGATACAGTACCCTGCGTTCATATACTCACTATTCCTTGTTGAACACTTAAGCTTCATAAATAATGAATGTATATTTAAATAATCTTTATAGCAGCAAAAATGTACAACCTTTTTTGTTTTGGGTTTGAGAGTCCTACTGAACAACAATTAATGTGTCTAAAAATGTAAACTTTTTAAATTCAGACGGGTCTACGTAGCACAGCCTAAATAGGGTGTTGTTGGGCTAAACTAAGGAAATACGGTAAAATAGAATTAACAAACATTTGCTTTTCAGCAGACTTGATATATCTGTATTGCAATTGCAGGAGGAGAGAGAGAACCAACTCAGACACAAGTGATGGTGAGTGTGCATGTTGAAAGTATAAGGTTAATGTAGTAGGCCTACCCCTAGTTGCGTTAGGAAGGGGATCCTAGAACGTGTGCGTAAAATGCGCCGCATCCATTGTGGGAAACTCATATCATGCTGTTCATACTTTGTTTTTTGTTTCCCAACGGGAACAAATCATGTGCTAGTGCGACCAGCTGACAGGTTTGGTAGTCTGGAGCCGTGTTATAGGCAAAACACATGAAAACAACAGTAGACTACTCTCTACTGTAGAGTACTGAGAGCGAGCGATACTGAGACAGAGAGAGAGCAGCTACCTGCATACTGGATATAAACAATCCAGGTGTCTACTCCAGGCAGTGCGCACCAATAAATAGGCAGGCTATGACTTGAGCAGAATGAACTGTACAGCACATTTCAAAACAGAGCAGAGCCTACTACTAAATAGTAAAATAAAGATTTGCCAATTACTTTTGAAGACGAAAATCCAATCGCCTATCCTTCTGAACGAATATGTTGATATATCTTCTTTATTATTCCTCCTTGTTGAATGAGAGTAATCATTTCTTTTTCAGTAAAGGCCAGGGATGACAGTCTAGGCCTGCTGTACAGAAGTAGGCCTAGTACAACAGTACAAGTATAGAACAGTGCCTCGAGATAGTCCTCTTTAGATGCTGTTCTACCACTGTATCTGCATCCAGCTGGATGAGTGTCCTCCAAGTTATAAAAATGTTCCATATTTTAAAAGGCTCACATCATCACGTCAGATTATTTAAGTCACTGAGTGTAACCAGCTCTTGACCACAAATGTCTGGCAAAAACAGCAGACAGGTTTGTTTATAACCTGTATCTGTTCGACTAGCTTAAGTGCAGCCCACACGATGTTTACTAACGTACTGTACCTCGTCATTTTCTGCCCTTTACTCTGTTGTAATTCAAGGTGTTGGTCTACCTTTTGTCATAATCGTATTTTCTTAAAATGAAGGTGGAAAACCATTGTAAACTAGACCACACACGTCCATACTGCATTAGCAGCTAGCTTATCGTGCTTTTTAACGCTTTACAGTAGCTTAGCGGAGCTGAGATGAACAGTAGCAAACTTTTCATTGACAGGGAGCGGCATAACCACGCTCTCATCAAGCCGATTCTGGGCCATAGAACCAGGGTAGGAAAATGACGCTCTGCCTACCCTGGCCCATTATTACGATGCCTGTAACCATGGCAACTCGGCCTACGCATGCGCAGCCCTGCGCCAACACAATGGAATGAAAGCAGCCAAGGTAGGCATGCCTGCCCTGGGTACGATCGGTGCTTTAGTGAGGAGCCAAGCTGAGCCGAACAGTCAGAGTCCGCGAAATGTAAAGAGAACGAGAGTGGTGAGAGCGATTGAGCCAATAGAAATGTTTATGACCTACGTCACCATTTAACCCTCCTAATGTGCTAAGAAATTTCGTTTTTGGCCACACGGCGGCGCCATCTGATTGTGTATGATTTATGTGTTTTTCAATTGGCATTGCTGAGTGTATTTATTTATTTAATAATTATTTCTTTATGTATTTATGTAGTTTTTTGTGTCTTTTACCCTTCTTGTTTTCCTCAGGTTTCAAACTCACATCTTGTGCAGTGCACATCATATGTGTAACTCTTTATAAAAGAGTGAAAGTAAGCAATAATATTCAAGGTGTTAAGAGTAACCTCACTGACCTGTGTAACAGTTAGGTACAGAAAGCTAATTATATCAGCGAGCACTCACATCCTTCTCAGTTTCAGATATACCTTTTTAGATTCCCCACTATGAAGATGAATAGAGATAGGCACTCATTCAATCATTGAAGTTGAAATAGTCAACTGCTTGTTTAAAGCTTTCAGTTGAATATTTCTAAAGTATATAGATATTTTTATATTTCTATTTGTCATGTCATCTGTCAAAAAAAACATTTCTCACAGCTAAGATTTTCCTCCAGACAGTCAGACGTTCAGCTTTGTTTGCATTATATCTAAAATTTGACAGAATTTAGTTCCTGAAAATCTTGACAAAACTTCTTCTTTTTGCAGGTTCTTCTTTCATTAAGGAGGTCTGTAGTGAGGACCCTGTATGTGAGAGAAAGCAGCAGACTGTATTCTTACCTTTTGGATAACTGTAGTGAAATTCATACAAGATGCAAGCTATGTCTACGGTAACTACAGAAGATTATTGGGTAGGTGTTTTTTCCTCTGAGGCATACCATAAACATTTTAAGTGCAATAAGTTGCCAATTTCAGGTTCAGTTTATTGTAATTTGTTCAAATGTTTGATATGCTAATGAAAATGAATGAATCATTTAATCTTAATGTAATAATAGCATAATAACGTAAATTGATTTGATTGAATTTACATTACATTACATGTATGTACCTGTATGTATTTACATATAGTTACTTTTGACCAACATTTATTGACTTGATTTAGGATTTTATTTTATAAGAATAATTTTTATATTGAAATGAAATGTGTATATATATATAAATATACTGTAGTTATGACTAGCATCACTTCCATAACACACTACTGCCAGAATTGTACATGTTTTTTTGTGGGTGTATATGAAGCCAAGATATGTTCCCACAAAACAATAATGTAACCTATAAATAAACATAAGAAACATACTGTAAGGTTGCTCAGGCCAACCACAAAGTGGGATGTAGGACCCCCCAAACTACCAAAATGTTGGAAAAACTGAACCTAACAAAAAAAGCCACAAAAACAAGACCACTGGATCCATCCTCCAAAAATAACATTAAATCAATCCCAAAAGTCGGGATAAGGGATAATTTAGCTTGCTGCTGGCTGATCCTGGCCATTTCTAATAGGTCATGATAAACAGAAAAACCGGGACACCTGAGCAACACAGGAAAAATATATAGTTAGCCACCGCCACTAGCGGGAGTAAAGGTTTTTTAGCAGTGGTATGGAACTAAAATCCCAAAGGCCACCTACTAGGTTTGTTATTTGAATGAAGTAGTAGTAATAATAATAATAATTAGTATTATTAAGGAATAATATTATTATTGTAAACTTTATTTATATACCTTTCATACAGGGGTTGCAGCTCACAGTGCTTTAAAATTAAATACATTTGAAAAAAAGCATGAAATGGTAAATTGAAATTAAATAATAACCAAACAAAAACAAAAAGGAATAAGAAACAAGATATTACATACAAGATGATTAAAGCCATAATGTAATATAATAATTTCCTGGAAGCAGATTTCCTTTATCCCTAACTGGCTTGTCCCTACCTAAGGTGTACATAAATAATTTTCTGAAAAGTTTATCAGTCAAATAATAATGTCATATATCCTTCCAAAACTAGGCAATCATATTACAATCTCATGCATGCAGCCTAAATTCTTAAATATTTAGTAGTAGACCCTCATCACTGATCAGAGAGTGTACAGTATGTGTCTTAAATGTGGAGTCAGCGATTGTGAATGAAGTGAATACACTTCGTCAAATTCAGCGAATGTCGACTCGCAGTCCGCTAGCTGTCCATGAAAAAGATATCCACAACTGGCATAATACAACTTTTATTTTAGGTGTAGTGTCCCCCACTAGATAGAGCGATAGGCAAGTGCCCAGTTTGTCTAATAGAAACCACCTATGCCTGCTATCCAATTTACACTGATTATGGCTTATGTATTGTGTTGGATCATAATATCACTGATCTCTTCTTTCTGTCAGGCTTATGAATATTATGAAAATGATAACAACAGCACCTATACCCCAAAGAAGAGTGCAACCCCATGCTTCCAAGATGATATCTATGGCTTCGCTCGGCGCTTCTCCCCTGTGGTGTACAGCCTGGTGTTTCTGCTGGCCTTGGTGGGGAACGTCCTTGTTCTGTGTGTGGTCCAGCGCTACAGGAACTCTCAGAGGGGCGGAGCCTGTGCCTTCTCCCTGACTGACACCTTCCTCCTGCACTTGGCTATCTCTGACCTGCTATTGGCTCTCACCCTACCGCTGTTCGCATATCAGTGGTACAACCAATGGGTGTTCGGCCTTCCCGCTTGCAAGATCTCCGGTGCCCTCTTCTCCCTCAATCGCTACAGTGGCATTCTATTCCTGGCATGCATTAGCTTTGACCGCTACCTAGCTATCGTTCATGCTGTTAACTCCAGCTGGAAGCGAAGCACCTGCCATGCTCAGATTGCGTGCACGGTAATTTGGGTGGTGTGCCTTGGCCTGAGTGGGGTGGACATCACCTATAAGCAGGTGGAAGAGGTTTCCATCTTGGCGAAGCCTGTGCTTCTGTGCCAGCCTTGGTACACCCACAACTCCCTGCAATGGCAGGTGGGGCTGCAGCTAACCAGCATGGTTTTAGGTTTTGGTGTCCCTCTGCTAGTCATGCTGTACTGCTACATCCGCATATTCCGGTCGCTTTGCAATGCAACACGCCGCCAAAGGCGTAAATCCCTCCGCCTAATCATCTCCCTGGTCTCAATGTTTGTCCTTTGCTGGGCACCGTACAACAGCTTCCAGCTGGCAGACAGTCTGCAGAAGCTGGGACTGGTTAATGGGGGCTGCGTGTTTGGCCATACCGTGGATATAGGGATTTTGGTTACTGAGAGCATTGGGCTGTCCCACTGCGCCCTGAACCCCTTGCTGTATGGATTCGTGGGGGTGAAGTTCCGGAGGGAGCTGGCCAGAATGTGCAAGGAGATTCTGCGACGACGGGGCTCACTAGAGATGGAGGGATGGAGGAAGAGGAAGACAAGGAGGACGACTGCATCCTACAGCTCTGCAGAGAGCGAGAACACCTCCTACTCAGTTATGGTGTGACATGGAGGAAGGTGGATGGAGATGAAGTTGTGTGTGTGTGTGTGTGTGTGTGTGTGTGTTGGGAGGGGGGGAGGGGGGGTTGTGTTTGCTGTATCCTGTAAGTTCTACCTGATTTAGCATGCTCCACTATTTGTTCCACTCTTCATATCAGTCTAGAAGCTCTGTTTGCAGTAGAGTTGTTACTGTATAGAATTGGTGCCAATCACATTAGTAGATTAGACCACCTTTAACCACACAGAACAATATATTCTGAACACATGCACTTGATTGGTGCCAACACCAAATTGGACTAACCACCTGAATTGCGGCTGATGGTTCTGTAACTAGGTGGTCAGTTTTCAGTTTAGTTACCAGACTGATATTATTCTGCTGTAGAGGTGGAGCTGGAGCTGGCAAAATGTGGATGGTTTTACCAGGCTACTGTATTGTGTATGTGATTTTTATATACAGTAAGGGCAAGCATGCATGTCTTCACTTTACTTTTATTTGTCTGTTTGGGTTTATGTGTGCATATTTCTGCACGAGCGCGATGTGTGTACAGTAAGTTCACTTCTCTATTTTTTTGTATACTTTATGAAACTTTAAACCTTGGTGTGCTTTTGCAACAGTATACATGTTATTATCTGCTGTTGTCTTAAATAGTCACACGTCATTTAGCCTCCTAGACTACATTCATAGTATTGTTACTGAGTGAATACAAATCTACGTCAAACCAAGTAGGGGCCAGATTCAATGTTGAATATTTGTTGATTTGGATTTTTTGTATCTTGTGAAACACCAGAATTGCAACATGTTTACCATTATTAAGACTCAGCACTTTGGCTGTGGTTAAGTATTAGATATTTCTTTCAGATGTCATCATACAGTTCTTTGTCTTTGTAATTTTTGTCCTTTAAATGTACCATATGGCATTATAACAGTTATAACAACAACTTTGTATTTCTATTTAAATATATGGTTTAAAGTTGTAGTCTTCAGTATTGTAAACATGCTAATGTGTCAGACATATCTAGCCCACCAATGCATCAGTGTACCTCAAAAGAGGAAATGGTAAAATACATCTTAGTATGGTTAAAAAATAAAAGTAAGTTCTCCTTATTACATTGCATGTGTTTGTAATGTACTGTATAATGGCTTTTGAATAAACAATTTTGTGTGGAATTTTCACTATGCTATTTAACAATATGAATCTGTAATAATAGTAAAGCACAGTATTACAGGTACATGCAGCACATATTGTTCAAATATTTGTACATGTACTGTAGGCTGGACTTGGGGATTGATTCACAAGCTTCCATGTAGGCCTCTTACACATGGACTTCCTGTCCTGCTTCCTGTATTTCCCCCAATATTCATTATTACATATCGAAAATGATACAAACTGGTCAAATACTGTAACGATGTACATGTTCAAAAGTTAAAGTGTACAATGTAGGTGCATGAAAGTTCTCACAGGAAACTAACTGAAAAGCGGCCCAATATGTAAATCTAAGCACTCTTTCTACGGCACTTTATGCAGTAGAATATCGGTAGCATAATTTCGATACTAGCAGGAAAGCATAAAAGATTTATGTGACTTTCAATGCGGCACACTTGTTTTTATCTTCAACGCAATATTGCCATCTACTGGACAGTAGACGTATGTGCGGTCTATTGTTCCAAATGTATTTTTTTAAGCAGCAGCTCCGGCTAACGTACACGTACTGTTAGTAGTTAAGAGCGGGCTACTGTCTTTATCAGATATAGTCTTACATTGAACAGCAGCCCAGAAGAAAACATTGTTTGGATTAGAAGTATTCTATATTTTCCGGATTATAGTTAGGATACGTAATCTAATAAATAGGATAAGTAGGCTGCCGCCTAGTAAAACTAGCTGCGGTAGTAAACTACTGATGATCTATCAGGTAGGCTACTGTAGTCCTAATCATTTCTGGAGATGTGTTGATCAAACATAAAACTTCATCGCGCGTTGTGCGTGAATAGAGTGTGATTGTATGGGCATTACAGCTGCTGTAAAGACCTTCCATACTTTCAATATAGCCTACACGATAGCAACTGTTGATCTGAGTTGTCTGGATCTTCTACTAGGATAGGCGTTGTCCATGCATGAAGAAGTACGTAAGTAGTTTAATTTCCCGGGTTTAGAGTTTAGACTGTCTTCCGTAGCACAGGGCATTCCATAGCTGTATAGGTTTGATCTGTCTCTATCGAACTAATATTTTCATAAAGTCATTGGACGAATGTGAAGTTACTATTTAATAATATCACATTCTCTCGAATAGATATAGACTTTATACAACAAAAAATAGATATTTAAGAGCGGCGGTCAAGATCAGAATTCGTAGCTTTCACTTATGATGTGCTGCGCCTTTTAACCCTTGTCCTTCGGGTGAAAATGACCCAAATCACTAGCTGTGGCATATAGAAGGTTCCAAATAGAGTGACCGCTCAATTATTTGCAGCTCTGGTGCTGGAAGTAAATTCCCATAAATTTTCTTTATTGACTTTTCATAAAATACATATCGAGTTATACGAGTAATACTCGTGACCAGTCATATATGAATCCAAGTAGGCCTACAATGTTTCAAGATTAGGCGTTATGTTCTTGTGGAACGCTACGCTAACTTCAGTTCACGTTACCGTAAGCAAGCGTTAAAATAGTCGTGGTTTCAGTTCAGTTACTGTACAGTAGCATTGTGGACATTCCATAATTGCCTCATCGGATGAAAAGGCACCATGTGAGTTAGGTGAAACTGCAGTGTGGTTAAGATCTTGCCTTTGTGAGTCTTGTGAGAAGTGTCACAGCCTAACACACATTTCAATGTTGAAGCTGAAGAATTGTAGCATGTCTTTTTCTGCTTGTGTATTTATAGAACATTGAGCTGCCTTCTAAACTGTTTCTCTATTTATTTCAACTCTAAACCTGTGTTGTGACATTGAATCCTCAGCAGACATGGAGGTGGACCTGGATGGGATCTTTCTTGAACACGTCAATTTGACTTATGATGACTACGAGTATCAAGATGAATCTGAGACGATTAGTCTTTTTAACACAGTGTTCATTCCAGTGCTGTATTCTCTGCTGTTTGTGGTGGGAGTTGTGGGAAACGGACTCCTCCTGGTGGTTCTAGCCCAGAAGAGGAAGAAGCAGAACTGGAGTGTGTCCGACACCTTCATTCTCCAACTGGGAATAGCAGATAGTTTGCTGTTGGTAACACTGCCTTTCTGGGCCGTCCAAGCAGCTCAGGACAGTGGTTGGGCATTCGGGAGCCTGTTCTGCAAGATCACTGGTGTCTTGTTCAATGTAGGTATTAGATTACATTGAATTAGGTACAGGCAGCTTTTTGCACTGTTTGTGAGTGCGGAGTGGCTCTGTGTACACACACACACATAGAAACACACAGGATGTTCTGGAACTTACATTTACACACTTATTTTGACTCTTATGTTGACTAGCATGTTATAAAATACATAAACAGTGGGTTGGGACTGAGATTTGGAGATGATAGTTATTTAATCCATTTGAAGAGCATACCGTTGACTTTTGACCAGGAGGTGGTTTGTTGGAATGTTAACTGTTGTCAGCTATCTCATGATAAGTCAAGAGGGGTTATTTCCTGCTGAATTGAACTTGAAGTGCAATGTAGGTCATCAGGGTACATCATACTGTTATATTGAAACTCCACATTTGGCTCTTTACAAATGCATGGGAAATGGGTGGAACTGAATAGAAAAT
>JAODUG010033686.1:3832-18398 GCA_027564795.1 Aphredoderus sayanus
TGTGTGTGTGTGTGTGTGTGTGTGTATGCATGGCTTTATGCAGCCATGTGCTGGTTTATGTGTGTGTGTGTGTGTGTTGGGAGGGGTGTTAGGCAAGAGTGAATGGGTGGAAGGAGTGGGCCAGTGGGATTGGTCTCCCATTGCTGGGCCACAGGCAAGCATTCTTAACACCTCATAAATTTCACCTGGTGCTACATACCACTGCAGTATGCAGTACACATACATGTATACACACACAGGCACACGCACACACGTGCAGTCCACACAGACACTAGCACATGCATACGTATACGGTGTTTTCACATACGTATCACACACACACAGTTATGATTGGATTGTGGTGTGCACACTATGCTAATGCAGTTGTGAGACTTGTGTTGGTGTCGGGGGTGGTATTGGAAAACCAGCGTGATGTATAATGTGTTGGAAGCCAGTCTGCACTGAAACACTGCACTTGAAATCATTGCACACAATGGCAGCACACAGTAGAACAGTAATGCACTGACAACAATGTAATCCTTCCTTACTGGTTCCATTGTGACCTTATCATTAACAGGTCTATAACAATTGCTGTGTACCTCTCTGTCACACTACAGAGAGGTACACAGCCAGGGACGTTTGCATACTGTTTGCTCTGCGTCCATCTGTTGTACCTTATCCTTGCCGCATTGGTTTGCATGGAGCACCCAAACAGGGCTCAGTCTGTTAGATCCCATACTGGACGAAAGCATAGATTTACAAATGTGCGTGTGTACTGCACTGTATGTGTGGTCGGGCTCTGCGAAATAGTCAACAGCAATAGTACCTACATTCACAGGCCCTTGTCCCTGTCACAGGCTGCCTGCAGACAAGACACACACACACACACTCACACACACACAGCCTCAGGCTGGGAGAGCGACAGCTGATGGCCGACGCTTGGCAGTATTATCTGCGGCAGCTCTTTTTGCTGTGGCCCAGAGACTGCCAGGATCACATACACTGTGATAACACACAGACACACACTCACTTAGTCAAAGGCAGAGAGTCATGCTGAATGAGAGAGTAGAGAAGTGGGCCTGGGCATACAGTATATGGTGCGCACGGCTTGATTTAAATATATAAAAGAGAGAAAGGAAGGAGATTCTCAGGGGCACATGAAAGGCTTTCTGATACAGTGGCTGTTCTTTTATTAAACAAGCCATGCTTAATTGGCATGGCGATCAAAACCGTCCAGCCCTTCATAGTTCACTTTTAAAGCCCAGGGGCTGATTGTACTCATTCTTCAATTTAACCTGTGAATGTGTTGCATTCAGAACATTACATTACATACTATGCCATAAACTTGAATAGCTGACCTAGATATCATGTTAATATCATGGTTAATATCATAATATCCTCTGCCTCTGTCATGCAGGACGTGCTCTAAAACACAGCAGTAACCGGGGCATATTCTGCTGTGCTACTTTGTGTCTGAGAAACGTAACCGTGATCAATATGGCACACAAGCAGACACATGCACGCACAAGCACACGCCTCTGCCCAGCCCCGTTCAGGGGCAGGGTTATACCGAGGCACACACACACGAATAAAAACACACACAGACCAACCTAATGGCTTGAGGACATGGTCCTGCCAGATGTTTCAGCTGACATTGTAGCTGTTGATATATCAGCCTCCTAAAGGGCTTTTGCTCCAGAATAATGCAACCAGCATGACCCACTAGACTTTTTCAACTGCTGTCCCAGACTGAGCATCACAGCAGCATCTTTGTTTCAGGCAGGTGGCCAATGTGCGGCACCTGCTTCTGTATTTAGCCTTTGATTTAGTCGTTTTTGTTTGCTAATCAAATGCTGCTATAAAGCAAGGTCTTATCCCCCTAAATAGATGTGGTGTGCTGCAATGATGTCATTTTTGATGTCATGTTTGAGGAAGTTCATGAAACATTGATGAGTTGAAGGGGTTATGGTGTAGCAAAAACATTTCACTTCCTCTGAAACTTGTGTGGGGAACACAAAACAGTTGAATTGAATTTACAGTAGTTGGGTAATAGATTTGTAATTCTTATTACTGTACAACGTCTAGCTTGTTAACGCTACTGAATAGTTTAATAGAAGCCGTATCTGGATCATCACAATTTAATAACGTTTTAAAATTGACTTTGGATGTAGAGAAGATACATTCTTTAGTTGTTGATGTGCACACACACACAGACACACACACATACTCACACACAGTGTCTTAAACCCAGTCATTCAAACACATCGACATAAACGGAGTGTTTAGAGGACACAAGTGCCACGCCCTTCTCTGTGCCTATTTCACATTCCTATGCAGAACACACACATGCCTGTGAAGGGTTGCGCAGTAGTGGTCATAGGTGCCGACACACACACACACACAGACACACACACACACACACACACACACACACCATCGACATATATCGTTTTAGAGCATAACGAATGCCCACATACCCGCGCAAACACACACAGGCATGTATGAAAGCTTGCTTAATAAATACACAGTTTGCACTGTACCTCCCACACACACAGACACCACCTTCTGGTCTAACTAGCTAGCTGTCCTCTGCAGGCCTGTCTACAGCTCATTGATCATGGCCTCACCAGTAGCTATTAGCTACTGGTTCATAAAGAATGGTTTCCTGGTAAACAGTGTGGGTTTGGGAGGGGGATAGAGTTTGCTTTATGTGGCCAGTGAGTGAAGGGAAACAGTCCACACCTCTGGCTGAAGTGAGCAATTTTTTATTTTTACTGTCAGGCGTTAGCTTAAGGGGAATGTGTTAGGAGGCAGAGAGCACACACTGCCATCCCCATGGCTGACAGATGCACTTTACTACAGCTACTGCTGGTGATGTGGTGTGTTTGTTTGTAGACGTCAGAAATGAGTCCCTATTTTGTGACTCTCAGTCTCAGACTCCTTAATTTCCCTTGTGGCATTTTGATCTGTATTTGTGGATGTCAAACTGTCCCTCTGAGTTGCTTATTTTGGGGCTATTCGCCTTCTATTCCCAGCTCTGGTTGGCATTATTGAGTTATGTTAGTGGTGGTGTGCTTTCCTACTCACTCCTTACACTGCTGTTATGTGAAGAGATGGATGAAGACTGTTTTATTAATGCCATGAGTTTGTTTTGCTTTCGTTCATGCCGTGTTGTTGCAAACACAGTAGCTCAACGTGTCTCAACATGTCTTAAAATGGCATGATAATATTGAACTGTGCTTTATTTGCCCTCAGACAACAAATGGAGGTTACACTACTGTAGGAACATTTATATAACTGTGTTAACAGTAAACCCAGGGGGCTGTGGATGGTTTTCACCAAATGCAGGTTACACTACTGTAGGTACATTTATATAACTGTGTTAACAGTAAACCCAGGAGGCTGTGGATGGTTTTCCAACAACACAGCACCTCAAAATAGCACTAATATTGCATCAATGTTTCGACTATGTAGAGCTATAGGTAACACCTGGTGCTAATTGATATCATTATCATCATTAGTTCTAGCTACACTTATGTCTACAGAATTTAGTCAGATCATTCAAATAGACAGAAGACAATTAACAAAGATTGCATAGATAATTAATCTATATAAAATAACTAGTCACGTTCATATTAAATATATACTATGATACTATTAAT
Source organism: Aphredoderus sayanus (assembly GCA_027564795.1). Lineage (NCBI taxonomy): Eukaryota > Metazoa > Chordata > Actinopteri > Percopsiformes > Aphredoderidae > Aphredoderus > Aphredoderus sayanus. The sequence goes on from JAODUG010033686.1 coordinate 7,474, forward strand.
ATATTAACTTAAATATTAATTATATTTTTTATATATTAATTATATTTTTGGCTTTTTGCCTATATCTTCACCTCACTAAATAGGACTACTGTTGAGGCCAGACAGAACACTGGTTGTTCAATAACCGATTACAGTAGATATGTTTTTTAATTTGTCCATTATCAGACAAAGCCTTTCACGCCCAGACTGTACAATAAAATAAATTGAAATCAAATAAAATAAAAAAATGTCTTTCTCTATACAGAATTGGCCAATAACCACAGCAGGTAATGAACAATGTGTCTACCTTTCTGCCCAGCTCCTGCTGTGGCAGTTTGGAGTGTAGGCTAATGGCTGCTGCTCTACATCCTCTCCCCTCATGTCTGCCGGCTGTGCTCATTCCTTAACACACCGCTAACTACTCTCTTGATTAATGGAAACGAGTTGCTCTTTATTAAGGGTGTCTGTTTTTGGAAAGGAACCAAAAAAGCTACCGTGTGTCTGCTTGTGTGTCTATCATAACAAGTTTGATTGACTGTAAATATCCATTTATTATCAAAATGGCACCTGTGACATAAGCCTTGACACAGCTTTTTTTTTTTTCTTCGTTCTCTCATTGAACCAAAAGATTTTTTTTCTTGTGTTAGCGTTTGTTTCTTTGCGCATATAGAATTTCATCCGGGCCACTGTTGATGATGTCATAACCGGGCGCACGCTGGCCGGTAATGAGGCTGCAGTTGGATGTGGCTTATCAAACAACTGCATCCTGGCCATTGTCACGTCAGTCAGCTTGTAAATGTCAATGGTGGAATACGGTGTTGTGAGAGCGTTTTATCCCCCACGCTGTGGAAAGGCTGGCGTTACCGCTGGTTGTATGCACTTTACAGGGTGGCTTCTTTTACTGCGGGTGGTTCACAGGACCGCACCCGGTGGTCTGCCATATGAGCTCCATTATGCTTCATCCTGAACTTTGATCCTGTAAGACCACGTCTTTTCTTTTGCACCCCTAGGTTTACAGCCTACATTATTATTATAGTTCAGTATTGAAATTAAGAATTAAGGTTGCATTCATAAGCTATTCGCCTCCTTGTCACACTGTACCACATCAGCTCAACCTTATTGCATTTATTTTTAATTTATGATAACTTTATTAAGATATGTGTATAGATTTGTCCTTGAAGGTGCTGACTTAGGAAGATTTGGGAATGTTTCTTAGGGAGATTACCCACCCCCACCCTATCCCCCAACGCCTGCAGACGCAGCAATTTAATCTCACAGCATCTGTGCCATAGCTGAACGAGATGTGATCAAGGTTGGTGCGCACTGATATTAGAGCCTAATGATGGACTTGTGTGTGTGTGTAACACACCTCAAACAGACCACACTAATACCACATTCACTCTACCTAATAACTACTAGTGGTGAGGACTAGCGTCTCACCACTAGTTGTTTGATTCACACACACTCCACCCCAGATACCAGCTAGCCACAAGTACTGTAGCTCTCTCTCTCTCTGTCACTCTGTCACTCTCTCTTTCTAGCGCCTACCTACCACTTCTTTTGCTTTTACTCTTTTATTTTGCACTCTCTCTCCCACCTCTCCGTCTCTAGGCTAGTCGTCACACCGGCATTGAAGATCCCCAACAGGTCAGTGGTTTGAAACAAAATGAGACCTTTACACTAAAGAAATGGATGGGTGGCCTTGAAAGTGTAGCTGAATTTATAGCAGTGGTACAGTATGACATTTGAAATAACTGCTTAGCGCTGAGCTGCAGTGTGCATTTCAAGGGGATGGTGAAATATGAAATCCTCCTCTGGATGGGAGAATCTTGTGTTTTTCCAGGTGCCTAATTTAGGCTTCAGCTTTCACATTTAAACATGCTTTGTTTAGCCAAGCTCTGTTAAGGCTTGGGCCTTGAACTTGGACGATGGACGACTACTAGCTTTTGAGTTTTTGACTTGGTAATTGCTGATATAATTCAATTTTTTGTTTTATCGTTTTATGTCATTAATGTGCAGCTGGTATGTTGGCATATCCTTCCTTGGGAAAATATACTGTCCCAGTAGTAGCCAGGTTCAGCCATTACCATTATTCTTTAAACTCTGGAAATTTGTATCTGCCAAAGTTGGACCACAAAAGTGTTACCCAAGTAACGTCAAGCCCAGAAACAATGATAAACAGCTACTGAACGGGATATAACAAGGTCCTGCATTCGTCTGGAACCTCTTTCAATGTGAGATCCAAAGTGCTGGAACCTTCGTTCAGGTTTTCTTCACCCTTCACGTCTCCTAATTTACTCTCGTCTGCCATCCTTGATTCTCCATCTCTGTCATTGGAGTTTCCTTCCCCTCGGATCCTCCCTTGTTTTCTTCTTCTGTCTGTGCCACTGTTGATTTCCTTCTCATTTATGTCTCCTAAGCTCGCGCTTCCTCTCTGTTAATTACCATAATCAACGGTGGCCACTTCAGCGTGTTGGCCTCCAGCAAGCTTCCACCTCCCCGCCTTCCCTGACCTGGAGGGGAAACAAATTACTGCCTCCAGAAAGGTTTTGGCTCGGAAGGATTAGGTCATTACCTGGTAGTGGGGTCTGGAACTCTGCTCAGTGCATTATGGCCTTAAACTTTAACCTTCGTCAAATGGATCTAGAAAAGGCAGGAAAACAAGTCAAGCCATTAGTGACTTTCCCTCGTCTGATCATTTATCTTGGGGAATTAAAATGCAAAGCAGGCCTAGGCCTCAGGTGGCAAGCCATACGTTCCATGCGATTGCTGCAGTTTTGTCTGAACTTGTTTCTCTTATTCTCCTCCCCTCGCTCATAATTCCCAGGTTTTATTCCAGATGTTTGATGAAAATAGCTGTCTTTAGGGCCTCACGGGGTTAGTGCTTTAGCTGCTCTGCTTAAGTGGCAGGGCTGGAATTCCCCTTATACAGGCTTATACAGCGCTGTGCCTGGCTTGGTTTGCCCGCCCGCTGTGTAAAAATGAGAACTTTGTTTCCATAATATCAATTCAGCCTGTGTGAATGTCCCGAACTGCCCTGCGTCTTCTATGTTTAGAAGAAAAGTTATTAGTACCGTAAATGTCATTTACGCCCGTGTCACTCACCTGTGTGCCCGTGCAACGCTGCTAGTCTCTGCTGTGTGAACATGGAACTCCCCTCTAGGTGGTCTGTGTGGTGAGTGTGTTTGTGAGTGTCCACCGTGGACTAACAGAGCGGTTCAGAGGCCGCTGCACTCAGGCAAAGCCACAGAGGTCGAACGCAGGTTCACGACAAGAACTCCTTCTTTGTCCCACAGGAATACCCCCCCCCCCCACCCCCCCTTCCTCTGCCATTTCTGTTTTCTTGCCTCATTCATGTCTCCTGGCTCCGCACGCACTGGGGGCTTTTTCAGAGCCCCCTGACTGGCCGCTGCAGTTGGCGCCGTGTGAGGCTGCCCCAGCGTGGTGGTGGGGGGGGGGTCTGAGGTTGGGTCAATGAAACCGAAGGAGAGAAACGGTGTGGGCGTGAGAGAGATGTGTTTTGACACAGCCACTCAGTCTTGGCAGCTGTCCTGCATGGCACAGCACACGTCTGGTGTTTGCTAATGCTGTATCACCGTGTGTGTGTGTTTTATGTGTGTGTCTGCATGTGTGATGAGCCTGTGTGTGTGTCTAGATGTGTGAGAAAAGTGTGTATCTGTGTATGTGAGAAGAGCATGTGCTTGCATGTGTGTGTGTGTGTGTGGGTAGGCATGCCGGGAAATAAGAGAGAGAGACACAAACCTCTAATTGCTCGGCACTAAGGCCATAAGCTGCTGCCAGGGACCTCAGCGAGTGTGTTGGGGGTAAGTTCCCTCTAAGCCAATCAGCTTGCGCCTCAAGCAGGAAGTTGTGGTTTGGAACACGTGTTTCTGCGGCAACGGGGGAACTGAACAGATGACGAACAGGAAAAGTGGTATTCAGTGCCAGGGTGCAACCTGCAGTTCATTCGATACTACTCATTTTAATTGAATTAGATGACTCCCCTGCAGAGGCTATAGTGGCATAGTGACACAGTGGAACAGATACTATGTGTGAGTTAGTAATTATAGAAGATGAGACAATGTGCGAAGGCCTTACATAATAGTGCAGATGCACATTCTCTCTCTGTCTCACACACAGGCACACGCAATGTCCTGCATTCGACCTGTGACGGTTGAGAGTTACAGCAAATGATGACACAGTACCTACAGAGCACGTCTGTACAATGGCCACTGATGATGTTATCCCTCACACCAGCTTTTGTTGTAGCGGAGGATATAAGCGCAGACACAGGGAAGTGCTATCCTGTACACTCCTGTACACTCAGATACCCCAAGAGGAGATTGCATGCCATGTTTGGCCAGTATAGTAGCCTGCCTACAGGCCAGTAGCACACTTGTTGTCATGGGTGTTCTTATAAAGGCAGGATTGCTCTAGGCCTGCCCCTCATATTACACCTTCATCAGCCTTCAGTTGCTTGAACTAGGTGGATGATGTTGAAGGGCAGGAAATAAACGGATGCATCGTGTAATCACATCACACGCTAATGTTGCTAATATGGTGGATTCACATTGAGCTGGACAGGGTTGCCGCGTAACCGGTTTCTGCTACGCAAACCACATATAATGTGACGCAAAGGCATGTGGCGTTTCAGTGGGATGCCTTCACATCTGCGTAGCATTCGAGACTATGAGACACCGGTGAAATATGTGCATAGCCCTTGCATTTACAACTGCGTCCGCTTAGCTTGCGTAGACTATGAACTACAACTGTAGGTAAGGATATTTTAGTTCCAATCTTTATTCTCTTCGCTTTTTTCCTTCTGCTTAATAATTTAGAACACATGAATAGGTATAAACTATGTAGCTACATTATTTATCTATCTATATTGATAAGCCAGTCTTGACATTGTATCCACAAGGTCAAGGACCTCCATGTTAAATAATGCATGTACTGACTACAGCATATAATCAGTGTATATGTGTACAGTATGTGTGTGTGTGTGTGACAGTATTATAAAACCAAATATTGTTATAAGTTGTGTACTGGTGTCCATTAGTATAGCCAACAAAGGAAATCAGATGCGTGTGTGTGTGTGTGTGTGGTTGTACACCTACCCATGATGCAGACTCAAATTAGGTTCCTCCAGCGTATAGGGCGAGGGAGAACAAGAGAGGGGGGCAGATAGAAAGATTAAATGGGGCTCCTTCCCTCGGCACCAAAGACGAGGCCACTCCGCTGATCACATCTCCTCTCAGCCTGGCCTCCGCATGCGGTCACAATGGCTGCCTCTCCCGGGAAGCTCACGGCCTGGCATTTCCTCCTCCGGATGGCCCGCGTCCAGATTAGAGGAAATTGATTTAATGGCTTTGGTTTAATGGCTCAAAAGGCCATATTTACAATGGCTGCATTGTGGTCTCCCTCTCTCTCTTTCTTTCTCCCTCCCTTTCATCCCTCCTATACTTGTTATTTCCCACTTTCTGTACGGTCGCTGTGTACATCTCTCTGGGTCGTGGGTGTGTGTGTGTGTATACATGCAGAGGGAGGTAGCAGAAGGAGACCCGGGTTTAATAGAGACAAGTATGATCGATAGTAGGGGTAGACCAATGCCCGCATCCTTGTGCCCGACGGGTCACTTTCATTACCTGGAGGCAAACAAGTCACACACACACACACACACCTTATAGCACAAGGGTCTCCAGCAACATCCACTCAATTCAAGGCAGCCCAGTTGTTTCACACAATACATACAGTGAGAATCAATTATGCCAAACGCTGCTTGGCCAGCTTCGGCCTGGTTTGTACCAGCAGGCCCCTCCGCTGTAATGCATCTGTGCTTCCTACATGATATCATGCTAGGTCACCGGTGCAGGTAATTGATATCGGAACATGTCTAGGCTAAGAAAGTGCATTAGCCTGTGGTAAAATCCAATAGTAAAGTCCAATAGTAACATTAGAGAGCGGAGCTCTTTTATTTTCTGTCGTCTTAATGTGATGAGATAAGATATCATTTTATTGATCCCCTGAGGAGAGGAGGGGGTGGGTATGCAGTTATGATAGCAGAAGGTATTTAATACCTTCTGCAAGATAAGGTACATGGGCATAAATGAAAATAATGAATCAAGCTGTAAAATAAAGTTTATAAGAAATGTCTGTAAAACAAGAAACATTAGACCACCTGGACTGTCATAGCGGGTTAGCATGGGCCCTCTGTGGCTACGCAGCTCTGTACCTGGCAGGGTGTGCTGGGACACATTCTTCCCGTAATGTAGTCAATAACATGTTCTGCCTCTTGTGCCCTTCTGGGTAGGTACTCACCACTGCCGGCCCTGACAATACAGTCCTTGTCATTGTGCCTCAGGTCTTTTCGCCTGCCCCGTTATTTACGCATCCAACCCTGGGACTACCAGAACAGACTGCTTACCGCCTAATATATCCCAGACCTTGACATGCACAGTTGTTACGAGATAATCAGTGTTATTCGCTTCATCTGTGAGTGGTCGTAATGTTTTTGGTATATTAACTTCGGGAATTGATTGCCTGTTACTTGACGTCACATGCAGATATCGGCCAACGATACATTCACTACCCTGTAGAGTGGATTTGCACAAACGCACGTGTGCACGCATACCTATGCTTACAGTATGCCATGAAAATATATACCACACACACACACAGGCACGCATGCACACACACCCCAGTATTTGACAGAATATTTAATCTAATGTTATGAGTTTTCATTAAATGTTTTCATTTCAGGTTATATGTAAGCCACGGTAACAAATAACATTTAAATTGTATGGCGAATCCAGATATCTAATTTTCTCATTATATTAAATAATTTGCCTTCTTAAGACTTAACAATGTAATAAAGTTAGATATTTTGCACTATTTTGGAAATCATCTTTAGAAGAATGCTATTAGACGGCGAATTACTGTTGGGGAATGACATTCATGAGCAGTGAATGCCCATCAATGGCAGTCATTTGAGGGGAATTAATTAGCTGTTGACTGGGGACATGTGCCCCTTCCCCAAAACAAGCAGCATGACAGTTTATAAAGATAACCCTGGGGTTTTGGCTAATGACTTAGGTAATTATATAGCCTAGTGCAATGTGATTAGCTTCAGCATGCAGACGTAGGTCAGCAAAAGGACACTTGTGCTTTTCCAAATGGCCATAAGGGACCGTTAGCAGCAGAGAGATGTGTTATCCCTTAGGTCCCATGTTCTATTAATTGTCCTCATCTTACATGAGCCCGGCAGGGCTAGCACTTTTAGCAGCTCTCTTGTCTCTACCTTTACTGTACCTTGGATGAGCGTGTGGTGTCTGTTTCTCTCTGACAGATAAGAGGATACAGTGCACTACTGTATGGGTTGTCTATGGAGGGCTTGGTTTGTTTTGGAAGGCCCATTGCTATGACACACTATCTGAGAAGGTGAGACTGACCATCTAGCTACCCCACCGAACATCTTTCAAGACTTTTTAGTTAAGGGATTATTAATTTAGTAGAGAAAAAGTAATGTTGTACTTATATTGGTGGTTATTTGGCGGTCTCTCATGCACTTAATAGCTTGATGCTGACTGGCTCTTCCACAGCAATCCTCTTGCCAGAGGGTTTTTAAATACGCATAGAGCCAACCACAACTGTTAGCGTGCCAAAAGATTAATCTTAGTTCTCACGTTCCAAATACTCATGGGTAAGGGAAGTACAATTTTGGCAGCATGTGTATGCATACATTAGCCCTAGTGTTTGCTAGGGTAGAGTTTATCGTCGGTGGAGAGTCATAGTCTGCTAACTTTCACTTTAAATCCCAGGATTAGCAGTGGTAATTGGTTATGGTCCATTGCTAAGCCAATGAAGGCACAAAAACGGCACTGAGAATAACAATATCAGCTTAACAAAATAATGCATTGATGTTGAAAAGCACAGTAAATAACTAAGAGCATGACGTTTGCTGCATTTTAAAGCTGCAGCTGGCCAAGAAACCAATGAAATCAAAGACCCAGCCATTGCTTTATAGCCCAATTACAGCAGAGGTAAAAACGCTCCACAAGCTGAGCAACAAAATTGTATTAGTGGTGCATTGCGTTGATTTATTATTGCCCTGGCTTTGATGGTTTTCATCCTGAAACTCAGCCTGTTGGCCGCCAATGCAGTGAGATAGGTAAATATGTTATGTTTGCTCCAGGCTGTCACTTAATACTCCGTTTTAACACATTATGACACATTATTTATTCAGATGCTTCAATATTTGACTATCTCTGTTCATAATAATGGATGGGTTTGGCAAACATGAAGGATAATGTTACAAAAAGATCTAGTGGAATAATAATATCTAATGTACTTGCTCAAACAATTACCTGTAAAATATCTTTGTTTTAACAAACCATATATTTTTCATTTCAAAGCAAAGAGTTTCTCAAGTTTTCTCTCTCACAATACACCCATGGCAATATTTACTTTTACTCTGTCCTATTTGTCAAAATCCATGTCCTACTGTTGATGTTGTTAGCTTTAACATTTCCTTCCGCTTCAAACTTCCTCCCAGCTACTGTGTGATGAAAACCTTCTGTTTTCCCCTGAGCATTGTTGGTAAAGCCAAATGATTTAGTGGTCTTACATTAGATTGTGTGTGTGTGTCTGTGTGTGTGTGTGATGGTTGTTGAGCACAAACAGTGATGATGTTTGTTCACTCCATTACCATGGAAGTGCATGGCTGTTGTTCAGTCTTCTTCTATCGCTGTCACATTTGCATCTGTCACCTTACTGACACGGCAAGGTGAAAAGAATGGCCCCTTGCGCACACACACACACACACACACACACACACACACTGCTCTAATGTAGAGCTAAGCTTTCCACAAGGTCAGGATCCATCTAGTTCTGATGTTTTATTTAACAGATGCTGCCTGGCACCCTTCCATGAACAGATACAGTATAACCACCATAGGTAACGTTTTTGTCACAGCACCCATGGCAAATTAATCCCTGCATGCGTTTATAGTTAAGCTATTTAAAGCCAGTGTGTGGAATGTAGATGAGATAGGAATGATCTGGACTAAATGGTCACTAGGAAATATTATATTCACAGGTAACATTGGAAAAACCAAGATCTCAACCACTGCATTGAGGTTGCATGCATCTATGATAGATTGCACAATTATCTTATCTTTTAGTCCAGTTAGTTTTGTATTTACGGTAGGCAAACACTGGCAATCAATTCCACACATTGCCCAAACCCACCACACTGTAGTCTTTCACTGAATAAGAGAAACCACTGTAGTGTTGAATAGTAAGGGACTTCACATCACACCATCAGGACCAGATCAGATACTGTATGCTCTACATCAATTAGCTAGTGAAGGAACACATTATTTTATATGGCTAACATTGCCCCCCCTTTTCCCCACTCTTTCCCCACAGGCCTGTAGATTTGAACCCCTGTTGTGCTCCGCTAATATTTTAACATTAACTTTCATCGACTAACCATTAGCCTAATGACAGGTCCCTTGTCCTCCGTGAGGCTGGCACCAGCCCTCTGTTTATGATAAGATTGCTGAAGCGGCCTGTTTGTCTTGAGTGCAGCTGTTGGTGAAGGGCTGTGGTCAGGTCATAATAGCCTCCTTTATCAGCTACATCTGGGATCAGTGCAGTCCCAAACAACAAGCTAAAGACCAAGCGCGACACTAAGATTGAACTAAACTAAGACTAGAGCTAAGATTGAGAGCAAAGCATTGTTTGTTTTTGTTGGTGCTGCTGCATTGTGTCATGATTTGTCCCTATAAAGTCTTTTGTTGTTTCTCTGTTTTGGTACAGTAGGGGCCCTATCTTATAGCCGGCGGAAAGTGGCAACGCAAGTGTCTTTGCTAGTTTCAGGCTGAGACAGTTGTCGTTTTCCCATCCAGCACCCAAGTTGCTTAAATAGAAATTTGCACTTTTCCACTATTGCACTTTTGCACAATTAAATAGCATTTATAGATAGATAGCATAGGTAGCACTTATAGATAGCGCATTGCTATCTTGAGGCAGTGGAAAGCGTTTGACTTAAGAAAAACCTGGTCTGAAGTCATTGTTGCAGTACTTCACTGTTATTTTAATGGCGCATTATCAAGGTAATAGCGTCTATGGTGGGTGCACAATGCGCATACTCTCTGCTTGTTACACACAATGACACACAAGATTGCACAAGCATGCAAAGGACTAAGAAATGAAGAGTACAATGTTAAAGATTGATGGTCTGCTTGCGCGCTTTCACTTTGCGAACAAACAGGTAAGCTGTTCCGCTGCATAGAAGTGCTTTTTCTTTTAACTTTGCAAATCACCTTAGCAAAAGTGGATTTGCACATGCCTTAAATGCACTTGAGCCTTGAGCTTTAGATAGTTCAAATTGGGCCCTGTCTTCATTTTGGAGGTTTAACATTGCTTTTACGGTGGTTGAACAAAGTGGAAGAAATTAAACACTTGCCACATACACTAATGATATAAGCCACACAATTGACTCTATTTGACCAATAAATAATTTAGGTCAAGTCAAGCGATCCAAGAAAGGTTAATTTTCCCTCATGATCAAGTGATCCCAATCCCACACATGCACAATCTATACTGTACATACAATTCCGTTACAGAACAGAATAAAAGGGAGAGCGATAGAGTGATTAATGGCGTTTACAGTTGCCAACTGTGTGTTCCAGGTCTGTGTTTACAGTATACTGTGCTTTTGTTAGTTACGCGATGTTCTTTGTGTGTGTGTGTGTGTGTGTGCGCGTGCGTGTGTGTGTGTGCAGATGTGTGCACAGCAATTATGAAATGGGAAAGAATGTATGTTTTAACTTTATACTTCCTGTCCTTTTTAAAGTTAATTAAACCTAGCTGAGAGAGAGAGAGAGAGAGAGAGAGAGAGAGAGAGAGAGAGAGAGAGAGAGAGAGAGAGAGAGAGAGAGAGA
>JAODUG010033696.1:0-18389 GCA_027564795.1 Aphredoderus sayanus
AAGTTTGGGGTTCCTTGCTGGAGCTGCTGCCCCCGCGACCCGACCTCGGATAAGCGGTTGAGGATGGATGGATGGAGAACAAAAATTACAAATTACAATGTTTTACCAACATATACTATACATTCTTTGTTTTTTGTTTTATATTTATATTAAGTGTTTCCAGGAGAACCTGTGCTCTAGCTTGGTCTCCAGACAGTTTCATTGGGAGGTGAGCCACTGGCTTCTCAGTCTACAGTATGTGTATGATCAGCTGCGGAATGCTGACAGAAGCTGACAGGCACCCAGAGGTCGCCATGGTGTGCACAGTCCCTTGTGGATGGTACTTTGCCATAGAAATGTTTATTATTCTATTATTTGTGAGCATAAAGAACTAAGAAAAAAAATAAGAAAAAAAACTCAATCTGACTGACTAGATCCCAGCTGTTTGTTTCTGCGAGCCTTAATTCAATCACGTTTGGTTCTGCTCTGCTCTGGTAGGTAATGGAATATAAATGAGGAGCTTAATCAAAGAGAAGTGTGTTGTTGATGGGTGGGAGTGGGGGGACTCGAATTAGAGACATTAATTATGTAGGCTATCTGTAAATAAATATGTAGCAAGTGTATTTAGGATAGCTGCAAGTGGTAGGACTGGATTTTTCATATGGTCATATTTGACAAATTGCCTTTGTCTACACTTACTCAACCTCTTCAATATTTTGATGCAATTCAGAATGTAGTCCAAAAAGCTGCTGTAGCTTATCTTGTATAACCCCACTTTGCAATATAGACTATAGGCTAGACCAACTATTTTCATCTTGGTTAATTCAAGGCACTAAAGTAGCCTAATGGTGATCTAGATAAAAAAAAAATTTCTTCTTTTTCTTTTCATAAAACCATTGACTTGTGCATGTATGGATAAAATGACAGCATTCTGATAATAGGCTGTAGCCTACACCATAGCCCACGTTATAAAGATGTTTTGTACGGGTACTATTCTCTCCTGGTTAACTGAGGCAAAATCATTTTTATTTGTTCACAGAAAATACATTTTCCTAAAGATTTTCTTGCACAACTCGTTGTTTTTATCGTCTGGCAGAATAAATAAATGTGGTGGGGGATAACATTATCATCTAACCTGTATAACGGTGTAATGCAAGGGCAACCCAACCCTGAATAATGATATGAATGTGTGGGCAAGCAAGCAAGAAATTAAGTAGATTCATTTGATGTGGTTGATTTGGTGCGTGCGGGTGGTCAGTGTTGTTTTATGGTCCTATTGGTGATAGCTGCTCCCCCACACGTGCCCGTTAACCTACATGCCTCGCTGATATGCATCATTAGGTGTGATGTGATGTGAATACAGATCATGTTCTGTTCTGTTTATGTAAATACTTGTTATGAATTAACACAAATGTTCATTTGACTGAAGGCCTATTCCTACAGTTTTTCCTTTTCGTCTGATGAAAGCGTGAGATGTGACTCATATGGAAGGTCAGACTTGGCAGCTGCTGTGAATTAACCAATTAACCCGAGGAAGTCACAGATCGATAGGTTCACAAGATCTGATCGATCTTCCAGCTGCCGGCAGGTAACACGATCTCAATGTCCATTTGTCAGTGAGTAAATGAAATGCAAGTGGCCTATAATAGACTTGCCATATGAGAACTATGACACCAAAGTATAGCATTAAGTAAGCCCAACTAAATTAACCCTCCTGTTGTGTCCCGTTAAAAATCAGCCTGTTTGATTGTCGTAATGTTCCATATTACTGTCCACACATGCAGGACATCTGAACATACAAAATACATTTTGATCAATTACATTTTGGGTGATTTATTTAACTTTTGTACACCTATGGTGTTCAAAATGTCGATTATGTATACATTTCAGTGCAGACTCATGCCCATTTATCAGAACACCCTCTCCCAGACCACCATGTGAATGTGTTGGAGCCGATATAGTTCTATGATTTGAGCACACGACATTTAAAATAGGCTAAGCCTGCTGTATAGCCTAATCCTGTACCTATTAGAATGGTTCTACTTATTACTCAGTTTTTACCGGTAAAATAGGATATACACTTAGTAATGAATAAGTTTATCCAATATTTTGCCTACTTCTAAAACGGAAGTACATGCTAAAAAACTATTCCAATCGTTAGTTGTATTCATAAGAAATGTATTAGTAAGAATGGAATATACTTTATATTTATTGGAGATAGTCTTGAAGAAGGCTTGTCTAAACTGTCCTTTCTTTACTAATAACATCATGCCGGTCCGTTTTGACTGGGAACACAATAGATGTTAATTTTGTAAATGTTTAAAAACAAGTTTCCTTATTAAACATTGACACAAAATAATATGTGATGAAACCTGATGTTTCATCTCGGTATTTGTTGTAGTCCATAAATTATGAATTTCTACTCAAAATCAAAAGGTGGCCTACAAAATCAAAAGGTGGCCTCTGCTATGGTCTGTGGCCAATGTGGCCTACAGACCATAGCAGAACAGAACATTAAATGATAATATATTTATAATTACGGATTTATAGCCTAGTAGTTAGCAGTAATAGGGCAGTCATTTTTTAATACAACGTTAATAAACATGAAATTGAACGCAATAGAAGGGTTAAGAGAAGTTATGTTATTAGTTTCGACATTCGATCGTACCAATGGGCTACAATAAAAAACAATGCACTTTAGGACATAATAAAGAAAAGATAAAAATAATTCTGCATCAGAAAAATTCAAACAATGAGCCTATTCCGCCACCGTGCGAACATAATCTATTATTACAATATCATTAAAAGTAAAAATGGCGACACCCATGTTTTCGTACATTGGCCATTACTGTAATTTCCTATAAATATTTTATATGACAGGAATCGAGTTGAAGACATTTTATGGGAAGAGCGTTTGCAAGGTACGATGCTTGCAGAAATACGTTAGTGACTCTCACATGATACCACGTATACGACAGTCATGACCGTGTCTCATTTTGGGTCAAATCATTTTAGCTGAATCTTGAGATGTATGACTGTAAGTAACTAATATATCTAAAACTGCGCGCTTTTAAGTGTTTTTGGAAGCACTCCGGAAGGCACATTGCGGACCGTAAAAATTGTCTCACAACACATTAATGCCTTTCAGGTGACATGTCCAGGTTGGCTGTAGTGTGTGGAGGCTCCAGAGGGATCGGGAGGGCTGTGTCGAAACTGCTGGCTGACAGGGGCTGTAGGGTGGCTGTGGTGTCCCGGAGCAGTGACACTGCCCAGGCCACTGTGGCATCTCTGAAAGGAGGTACAGTAGGATAGCGGTGGCACAGTGGGTAGAGCTTGGCCTGAGGGGTTACACATTCATGTGTGGCAATACTGTGCAGTGCATTGTGGGGCCTGAAGTTTAAAAATATACTATACACTACATGCATTCCATTAGAGGACCTTGTGTTGTAACCAGTTAGCCCTGGGTTCCCGGAGAAAGAGCCTTGAGGTGTCAGAGAGTAAGGTTTACATAACATACTGCACAGCACTACCAGCTGGCCGCTCAACCCCCTAAATCTCCACGCTCACCCGGGTCACAGAACCATTGTAACATTGTTGTAACCACCCCGGACTTGTACCCGGTTCCCTGGTGGGAGAGTCGGACGCTTGGCAAGAGACACTAGAGTGCTTGAGGTGTCAGAGAGGCCACCGTTACACATCTAAAATAAAATCAGCTTGTGCACAACATAGGATACATACCATGGCCATACCATTGGACCTGCTGTGTCATTATGCAAATATATAGCAAACGTTCCTTTTAAACCAGCATTCCAATGTTTCTGCCAGGACAAATCTAATAGAGAATGAACTAATTATTAGGAACTCATTGTGTTCTTGTATTCATGGCTGACTTAGGAACCATCTTATTGCATTTTAGGTGACCATATGGTTTTCAGTTGCGATGTTTCCAAGGAACAGGAGGTCCAGAAGACCTTTGAGGCCATCCAGAAGAGCTGTGGAAACATCTCCTATCTTGTGAATGCAGCTGCCATTAACAGGTTTGTCTACAGTATGTAAGATTACTAGCTTGTCATAACAGCGGATGTTGACCCTGAGTTGTAACGTTGCGTCTGCTGTTATTGCAGGGACGGTCTGTTATTGAGAACTAAGTCGGAGGACATGGTCGCTCTGCTTCACACCAACTTGTTAGGGACCATGCTGACCTGCAAGGCGGCCCTACGGAGCATGCTGCACTCCCAGGCAGCCGCCATTGTCAATATAGGTGCTGTACTGTATGTAAGCAGAATGTTCTAGTACCAGATGTAAACCTGTGGCCTCGTGATACCATGTTGGTCTCGCGAGCTAGTTATACGTCAATGCTAGTATCAGTCTGGAACCCCTCAAAGCAAAAGCGCGTTCCAAGGTGACGACATCAGCGTACGTCATACGATTTGTTCTCCAGCAGCGCTCTTCATGAGATAAAGGTAGGTAGTCCAATCGTATCTAAGGAAGTTTGGTTGAAATGTATTAGCACTGTCTCGATGACAAACGCTTTTGAATTGAGGGGTTCCAGACTGATTTTTGTTGCAAAATTATTATTTTGTAATTATTATTATATTTACATACGTAAACAATGACATTATGATTATACAAAATACATTTTTAGTTCTGGCCACTAGCAGGCAGGCATGGTCATTGCTCCAACAGAAGGTTATCCAAGTTCACTAGTACCGCATACAGTGTGGAACACATGATTGAAGGTTTGGATCCTGTCTGTAGGATCTGTCGTGGGCCTGAAGGGGAATGCTGGCCAGTGTGTTTACAGTGCCAGTAAGGCGGGACTGGAGGGCTTTACACGCTCCCTAGCTAAGGAGGTAGCCTCGCGTCACATCAGGGTTAATCTGCTCGCTCCAGGTACTGCTGCACTCACTCTTACCTCACTTCCTGTCATGTTCAGTGTATTGGAAAGGTGCATTGTGCCTTTTCCCTATACAGCACCTGCAGATAACCTAGGCTCATACAGTTCTCTGGCCTCTCACCCCCACCCCCAAGGTTTCATCCGTACTGACATGACGGCAGGAATGAAGGAGGGAGAGGAGAGGCGCTCCATTCCCCTGGGGAGGTTCGGGGAGCCAGAGGAAGTAGCTCAGGCTGCCCTGTTCCTGTTGGAGTCTCCATACGTCACTGGGCAGGTGCTTGTGGTGGATGGTGGCCTGCAGCTGGCCATGTAGACACAGAGGACCTGACTTGAGTGGAAGTACACGCCCCAAATTAGCACCGGGGGACTCATGTATCAACGATTGCCTGGCATTCATAATAAGTTGTGGCGTACTCACAAAAGTCTAAATGTTCAGATGTATGCAACCAGGCATACGCCAGGTCCTGCACACCTTTCCTTTATTCAACCCAATCAAGCTGAAATGTAACGTACGTGCACGAGCCACTCACCCCGCCTTACTTCCTCCCATGAATTACTATGCAAATGACTATGAATGTGTGCATGACCTCATCCTCTGTCCAGTACACAATGGCTCATCCTGTGGCAAACCACGGGAAGAAGCCTCAGCAACTGCACACACTCTTAAGCAGAGACAATTGCAGCTGTTGGTGGCGATCATCTTGTTGCACAGTGTAAGATATTTCATATGTGGGAAATAAGCCGGGGTGCGCACAATAAGGCGATATACAGAGGGTTACTATACTTCCTACGTGGATGTTTTTTCCATTAATTTGACTATTAATTTTACTATTTTACTATTTTAAGCGTTAAACAGACATTAAGCAGCCTACGAAATAAACAGGAGGATTTAACGTTTGGGTTTTGGCCTTTCTGATTTCAGATGTATGTTGTATCAGCGGATATAATTAGGCATCTGTTTGTATCATTGACAACGTATTGCTTTATAATAGTAAATGGAGTGGAAACTTTATTTTGACATATTTGGTGAGGTTTGGTACTTTCCAGTTTGCGCTACGTTACAGAGCCTTTACAGAAGACTTTGCGGCCTGCCCCACACATTCTCACTGGAGCTCTAGACTGTGCGTCAGCATAACCAGCATGACCTTTTCGTGCGTATGCAATGTTGATGCATCATGAGGCCCCAGATGACGTTAGCTACTGGTTAGCTACCAAGAGGGGCTGACTATTGGGCCAAAGGCAAACGGCTACTGTACAGCACTTTTGTCAGTTCAGTTGGTCCCATGAGTAGAGGTTGAAGATCTGATTAGTTCAGGCGTTGGAAAAAGACATCCATTGCTAGAATACAGAGTATTAAAGGATATAGTGGTTAAGTGTTATCAGACGTATAAATCATGTTTGGTAAAACTACAGTAGAGGCATCAGTGTTTTTATGCTAATGATGGGGTTTTCAAAATAAACATGTGGAAACATAACTGAAAATAGGCAAGTGGATATTTAAATCATCCATCATAAATTGTTGACAACATAATACTGTATGTCCTTTGTCCAAAACTGTGGGAAAGCTTTAAGTTAAACTATATGACCCAAGGTTTCTTCCTTTTTTACCCATGTGGTTTTTCGAACATGTTCCTTGCCATGGTAAGGAGCAGGTTAAGGGGGTGTTGTTTGTTGAAATTTGGACCATTGCACCACTTTGAAATTATAATGTGATAAAGGGATTTTGACTTGACTTTCTACCACTAGATGTCATAAGTGCACCAGCATCTCAACCCTAAACAAATGCTTCATGGGCCAAACACTGGGTCACACGCACCCGCATGCACGCACGCACACACTCACACACACACACACACATTATATTCTTGTAAGGAAGTGTTTAATAAAGTTATTTCAAACACGAGCAAAGAATCAAATGTAATGTACTGTATATAAAACTTTCACTGCTTATTTCCTTGGCCGGCTGTTATGTTTAGCTCTGACTAGATTATGTCACTATAATATAAATGCCAAACGTTTGTAGAATATTGCCTATAATGTCATGCCTGATTATAAACCTGCAAACATTTATTATTAAGTTTTACAAAGACACACCTTTACTATTATCATGGATGAACTTAGATTAATTTTTCACAAGACCATCAAATACAGAGAAAAGCATCTGAACTGTGGTTAACTGCTGGCATCCACGGTTTTTATCTGAAAATCACTTTTTGGCACGACACTTTCGTTCTCTGCTAAAGATGCACTTTCTCCACTGTATCTTCAGAGCACCCCTATATAAACAAATAGTACATACACGGATACATTATGAACAATGTTGGTTATTCCAACATATATTTTTGTACATAAGCTTCACTGTATGACCAACAATCCTTATTGCTGAGGACTGTCTAGCAGCAGTGGGCATGGCCTGGCTTGTGGGACAGTTGGTGGTGCTGACAATGTGAGTCCAGCCCTTTTCAGCAGATTTAATACTGTTGCTTTTTCCATGACTTTGAGGCCATAACTATCATGTTTCCTGCCCTAGGAGACCCCAACACAGATGGCATAGGCCACTCCATCTCCAGCCCCCTTGAGCCCACTTCTGTAAGGGGCCTCATGAGAGGAAAGTCATACTGCAGCTGGAGGGAATTAGAGGTTGACGGGGGTATTTTTAGCTTTGGCAATGTTTTGAGGACTTGTGTGGTGTAGATTGATGGGGTTGAAAAACTGTCAGATTCAACTCTGATATTTCAGATGTCATGATCACATCCACCATTACTCATTGGAGGAAAAAATAAAATAAACTGATGAATATCATATACAAAGAATGTATGAAAACTATGAAATGTGATTCTATTTGTTTATGCAGTAGGTTGGGTTTAGATATTCTGTCAGGTATTGCTATACAAAAACCCTCCTACAAGTATGTTATTTATTTTTTAAAACAGATTGATTTTATTGTCTTGTAAACTAATATGTAAGAACAATCCATATACAGGCACAGATTGGCATAGAAATGTATAAAGTATGTTCATGTGATAACATTAACTGTCAGCTGGGAAGACAGGTGAAATGGCTACCTAATGCTAATAATTTTGATACAAGTTACCCTTTGCCTTTTTAACTTTTACATAATTTGCTTCAACCTTAACATACTGTGAAAAATGTTTTAATTGATCCTGGTAAAAATGATTTGGCACCATACGAGTGTCCAAAAACGACATGCACAGAAATCGTTTGCAAGCTTAAAAGGCATTGAAGGCTGTATATTTGAACAGTTTTATAAAACAGGAAGAGTTATGTTTTATCGTTGAGTTTGACAAAAGATTACCGATATAATTTATGTGAAGTTTTCTGGTAAAGTAAATACAGTCTAATTTATTTTATACAAAAATACAATCTGCGATGTGTGCGACAAATACATTAACTTCACGCAGAATTCCCGCTTTCCCACGAGAATGTTCCGGTTAACACTTCCAAAACATTATTCAATCAAAGAAAATAAACCTCCAGAATCATCCGCCATCACCAACATTTCAATATCAGCACCATCACCATCATTTTAAATTGTCAACATCATTCTTTAAGAAAATGTTAATCTTTTGGTTGACGCCCAATGAAACAAACTTACAACTTCTCCCTTGTTACAGATTTGTGACTTACAGTTTGTAAAGACAGTTAGTACATTCTGACACAAAGTTTGAAGACAGTACTGTATGTTTAAGATAACTCGTCATCCTTTAATTCTTTGTACCCACAAACCCTGTCTTTTCACATTCTTTTCCGCCCCCACCCCCCCAAAAAAAACTAATTTCACTAATGTCAAATGAAAAAGCAAGTACTATTTAAGGCCCTGC
This sequence comes from Aphredoderus sayanus, assembly GCA_027564795.1. Lineage (NCBI taxonomy): Eukaryota > Metazoa > Chordata > Actinopteri > Percopsiformes > Aphredoderidae > Aphredoderus > Aphredoderus sayanus. The sequence goes on from JAODUG010033696.1 coordinate 8,719, forward strand.
CTTGTGCAACATCTGTAGTGTTGTGCTACTAATCTATAACCTGATACAGAATATCTATGGTACACTGCTACAACCATAACCAGACACTATAGGTTAATGTGTACCTCTGCTAAGTGAGCCTAGCTAGAACGACTAGGTTATGTATAGCTCCTTCGTCACCAACTGTATGGCTACACAGCTACCGTGCTTTGAATGATGCAGTCTCTTCCTGCAGGTGAGCCATCATATCATCCCTCATTTCTTATTCTAGCATATACCCACCCCTGCTAATAAACGGTGTAGTACTAATACAGTATGCATACAGTCTTGCAGTCTGTGTCTTGATAATGGCACCACTTGAACATGCATATTAATTCATTCTACATTGCACCTGAAACCTTTTGTTTTCACTCACACATACAGGAGATGTCTGACGGCTTTGCTGTCAAGCTGTTCCTAAAATGTTTTTTGCCCCACATCTGATGGCCGCCAAGCGAGTGGGTTCACGTGATAAAACACTGTAATATTAACAGGGTGTGTTATGTAACATTGGGAAACGATAACTAGACTGCTTTGCTCCGCCCCGTGAGGCGTGTCATCATATCACCTCCCCCCCCCCATCTAGGTCGGCATAAAGTGTCAGTCTCGGCGAGCGTAGGGGGGAGCAGAGACAGGTGGGGCTTGGGAGTGGGGGGAGTAAGGGGTCAGTTTGTTAAGGTGACGCGGTGCCCCTCCCCTCCAGCCTCTACAGGTCGTCGCTCTCCACCAGGCCCCCAGCAGGCAGGGGGCTGGCATCAGGGAAGAAGGCTGCCTTCACGTCCAGGCCTCTCTCGGTCAGCGCAGCGTAGCGGCTGGCTGACGGACGCACCTTCTTGGGCTTGGGGAGGTTAGGCTGCTGCCACTGAGCTAGGGACAGGAGGGGAAGGACAGTGAGCAGCAGACCTAAAGAAATCTACTATGCACATTCCTCTAATGTGTATTGTGTTATGGCGCCCTCCCCAGACCACTGGTTGTGTTTTAAACTAGTGCTGTGCACAATTTGGTCCACAAATGTACAGTATATAGTGTGTGGCTGTAGGGGGAGCTGTAGAGCAGAATGTGAGCCTCTTAACATTGCGGTGGGACCTGGGCACATGCTCTCAAATCAATCGCACCAAATCAAAATAATAATATTTTAACAGTGGTTTTAGCCGCAGTGGGTAATTCTAGACACAACCACAGGCGTGTGCCTGTAATGGTTTAATGCTTAAAAATGTTTTGGAATGCAATCAAAATGGCCGGACGTTGATTGATGAGTGAAATGCTTACTGTGAATGTTTGACTTACCGTGGACATCAAGGCGTGCGGTGCTGGATACAATGCCAGCGTCATTCTTGGCTGACACAGTATACCAGCCAGCATCCTCTTTCATAGCTGGCTGGATGATCATACACAGGTAGCCACAGTTGTCCTGGTGCATGCTGGGAACAACAGAAAAACTCTTTAGTGAGCAGTATTGCAAACACCAGGCAGGAACCATGGTAAATCAATGCCTTATTTTAAAGTAAGAAGATTCTAAAAAATTGCAGATGTTTTTGTCTAAGTATCACTTTGGGTATAATTCACTGGTGACAAAAAATATAAATAAATCCAAGGAAATTACACAAAATCAGCATGTGATTATCTAAACTTTCTATTCATTATGTTGTCCGCTAATGGGAAACCCCGCCTGTCTGGCACGTAAGTAGCCAAAAACCAACCACAAAAGTAATGGCTAAATGTTTTTGTCTGCCAGCTACGTGTATTATAATGAGGCTCTACCTGATTCTGTCTGTGTTGTGAGTGAAAGACTCATTCTCTCTCTTCCAGAAGATTTGTGGGTAGGGCACCCCTGCCACGCGACACTCCAGACGAACAGGGTAACCCTCGGCAACACTTGTGTTCTGCAGCTTCTCAATGAACGTAGGGGCTTTGTGCATCTCTTTAGCTGGGAGAATACAGGGGTTCATTCAAATGTGTGGCATGTGACTGTGTTTGCTCGTCATTGCTTGGACTGTGACGTCTGAAGGGACTATTTGCTGTAGCACAGTACAGTTGGTATTTACCTGCAACAATAAGTTCCAGGTTGAAGGAGTTCTGTCCTGCTCGGTTGCTGGCGATGCAGGTGTAGATGCCTGCGTCACGGTTCGTCACTGGCTCAATAACCAGTGAATGGACCCCGTTTTCCCGCACTAGCATCTTATGGGCAGAGTCAGGGCGGATGGTCTGTCCATTGAGCTGCCAGATCAGGTCAGGAGTGGGCAAACCACTAACCTGCAGGTGGGGAAAAACACCAAATGTATGTGTTTTTGTTTTGTTAAGTGCGTGTGTGTTTAGCTGCGACTTTGCATTTCTTGGCTGTGTACAGACAGCAGTGTTTGGGTTGTATTTGACTGAAAGGGCCCAGTTGCCTGCATGTTTTCTCATGAGAACAAACCTGGCCTGTGAAAAGAGCTATTTTCTTTTCTTTTCAGCACTTAGAAGCATGCCAGGAAAAACCTACACCTGCCCCGCCCTTTCTCAGGTGTCAACTGGACCCCTCCTGTGAGTGTCAGGTGCTGTGATTGAGCATGTTTATGCAGACACATAGCTATGCATTTGTATTGGACAGGTTCTCTGTGCTAATGTGATTAACTATTCAAGGTATTAACTATTCATGTGTTGTGCAAGAGAGTGGGGTGCCTCATAAAGCCTGACAGATTTGGCATGGGAAGGTTGGAAAAATTCTAATGTTATGGAAATAAACACAGTCTATAAATATACACTGTTTATAAATGGCTTAACTATTATGCGATCCAAAACATTTGAGACTGACAAAAAGATCATACTGTCGGTCATAGTGCTGTATAGTCAGTCTTTAGTGAGAAAATTAGCCAGTTTACAAAGTGTGAAAAATCCCTGAAAAATGACATCCTGTCTGTTCTGAACCAATCTTAGTTGAGTAAAGTGATTAGTATCTACTGTAGAGCAAATTAGAAAGCTTGAAAGTGTTCATGTGACACAATTCTTTGCAGAATATTATTAACAAATGACAAAATTAAAGATTGGATTTAGAAAACTGTTTTCTAATGCTATGGTTAACATTATAGGAGTATTCTTTTTTTTCTCAAACTTTTAAACATTCTGACTTACATTTACTGAAAGGACGTACTATTTATTTGAGCCACTAGAGGGCAACACCACAAATGACCTGTACAACAGTAGTTGCAGTAAATGTCTTTACCTTGCAGTCCATCCTGCAGAGCCGACCCTCCTGAACAATGAGGTCACCAGGTGCCTGCAGGAAGTGAGGGCGAAAGTGACGTTCCTGAATGTTCTCATTCTCATCGCCACTGTCTCTAGACCTGGACCGGGCCCTGCAGCACACGTATGGAAATAAGCACGTTATTTAAAACCGACTTACTTAACATGGAGTGAAAACTGGATGGCAGTATAACTTCTCATGAATGAACCTGTACTACCATACAATAACATTTGAGCAGACTTCAAAGGTTTCTGTCTAATAATGCAAAAAATGAAGCTTAGGTGTTCATTATAGATGTGTCCTTAGAAAAGAAAACATGCCTCACTATTTGAAAGGACACATTCATCTCATTTACTGACATTTAGATATGAACTCTTTTAGGGCCATTGGATGACCTTAACAGGGGCATCTTTGCCTGGAAGTAAATCCAGTTGCCCAGCCGTATGCTCTGACTAGCCATGACCCTGAGTGTTCCCATCATGTTGTCCTTACCACAACGATTACATCACCCAGTTATATTGTAGACAAACGGATCTAATCTATGAGGACCAAGATGTCCAGATAGCCCGTTACAGGTCTTGCTGTGTGTTACGCCACGATATGGGTGTGGGCAAGCTGTATATAGAATATCACTGGAGCAACTAAAGAAAACATTGCAATGAGGTGTTCATTTCCCTTAACACAGTCCCACAGTGCAGTGCAGACCAGGCCAAGAGTGCGGCAGCTTAGCGAAGGAAGGAGTGACGGGGATGTTAAACAGATCGCAGCGCCACATGGAGCCCATTACGCACGCTCTCTCCTCTAATTCTCACAGTCGGCACATTTGGCCGCGCGCTGCATTACCTGCGGATATGTCCCGGTGTGGCGCGCTGGCTGCGCCCCCGCTGGTTTACAGCCTGCACCATCATTCGGCCCGTGCAGCTAACTCGCCCCTGAGAGAGAGGGAGGGGAGGGGGGAGAGAAAAAGAGAGAGGAGGGGAAGACAGAAGGAGGGAGGGAGAGAGAGAGATGATGAGGTGCTGACACTCCAGAGGTAAATCTGGGAGGAGGACATAACGTGAGTTCGGGACATGAACTCCCTTGACCTTCGCGCAGGCTTTAGCGATTTCCTGTCTAATTCAACGGCCACTTCCTCTTTTCTATTATCTTAACGCCTATTATTCTCTCTCTTTAATGAGCGCTGACATCTCTGGCAGCTAAACCTCAAGGGCGGGCATCCCGTGTCTGTGTGTGTGTGTGTGTGTGTGTGTGAATTGTAATTGTATGTCAGCCTCTTGGGTTTTCCACCAGGGTGTCTCACCTCAGGGTTGCCAGCCATGATGGTGTAGTTGCCATCGTCGTCCAATGAGGCCGCAGCGGTGTGGAGAGAGCAGGTTCCGTCAGCGTCGCGGCCGATCCGGTAGTGTTCACTCCTCTTGGAGATCTGCTTGCCGTCTTTAAACCAGTAGACCTGCATATGACCCACACAGACCAGTGCTATTACAAAGCTCCATGCAGTGTTGACAGAAATCTCTCTCTCACACACATACACACACACACATTTCTGCACTTCTTGTGGTCAAATCTACATGAATAGAATACATTTTTGCTTTGATATCTAAAATAAATGGGTATATTTTGACACTTTTTCAGATATGTCTAAAGTAAACACATTTCCATTCACAATTGCTATGAATCACATTAGTTACTGCATGCCATGTTACAGTATACTATACTATTTCTTCATTCACTGTTAAAAGTTGTCATCGCCCTGTCATTACAGAAGGTTGGGCAGCCAGCCCCCCACTCCCCCCAGGATAGCCCCAGCCCTGCATTACAGAGGCTGGTGTAATCGCTGGACTCATGCCAAATCAAGATAGCAAAGAGTTAAGACCTTTTGAAAATGCCACGCACTCTACAAATGAATACTCACACAATAGCCATGCACATTTAATCTGCTCTAATAGTGTGTGTGTGTGTGTGTGTGTGTGTGTGGCGGGGGGGCATTATATGACTTGAACCTGTTCACCTTAGGTTTGGGGTCTCCTTTGACCTTGCAGGAGAACGTGACTGGCATGCCCTCAAAGACCTTGTAGTGCTTGAGCTTCTGGTTGAAGGAGGGCGCCACCCCCTGGCCGGCAGAGTCCTCGTCGTGTTGGATGTCATCGTCCGACTCCTCCACCGGGGAGCGCTCCAGACGGAACTCAATCTCACTGATGAGACGCTGCTCAAAGCTGGACACTTTGTATTCCTGGACAGGCAGACAGACCGTGAGAGAGAAAGGGAGGGGAATAAAACATATACTACTTTTAATGACAGACACAGACTCCTAGCAATGTGGGTGTATGATAGACAGACCTTGAATCCATTGTAAGAGGAAAATGATAATGCATGCGCATTCTACAACACAACATGCAACTTTTAGTCTGGCAAACGTTTCACTCATTCCAACACGATCAATCTAATGAAGCACCCTCTCCTTTCTGCACGAGAGCTCCACACACGACCATCAACCTGTCTTCATTTCCTCCCTCTACAGATCTCTGCCCAGACCTTCAACTCCTCCCTGCCACCTTTGCCGCCAGTCACTCAGCGCTGCTGTTGTGCTGAGGCGCAGGGGAACATCTGGAGAGCAGGCCGGTGCGATGATGACACATCAAAAAAAGGTAATGACAGGCTGTGATGTGAGACAGCTGCAGAAAGCGGCCCCACATCTACTCTCCTGTCCTGACTCATTGGCTCAGAAAGAGAGCAATGGCAGAAGTCCCCTCTTTTTGGCCTGGACTGTTCTGTACTGTAATCTACAGTATAGTACTGTAGCGCCCACTGATGCTCACTAGACACCCCTCAACTGTGGCCTCCAGGACTGTCAAGACAACAGTGTGTTTGTAATTCTGGTATCAAACCACAAGTGCAATTCTGGAGTAGTATATATTTTACATTGGTTTTACTTTACCCTTTGCTAAAAACAACATTGTATATATATATATATATATATATATAGATATGTATATCTCTTAATGATGGTAATGAACAATGTGCAACATGCACATCCATTATCGCAGCAGCAACACTAGTCAGACTGACAACATAAACCATGCTGACTGTTGTTCATGACTACTGTATCATCCATGCTCATCCCAAATAGATCTCAAAGACACTTGTGTGGCAGTGAGGCGTGCGCATGCTTTAATATCAGGCTCAACCCAAAATAAACACTGAGACACAAAAAGACCATTAGACATGCTTTACCAATGGCTCCTTCCATCTACAGGCGCATAGCGTAATGCACATACTAGATACCAACTTCATTGAAGCTTTTAGCTTTTCCGCAATGCCCATGGTCCATGTTGGATGCAGACCATGGACTGTTCTATAGGTGGGGACCGGATATGAAGCCATAGTGACCACAAACATGAATGCAAGCCTTATCACCGTATTTTGTTTGCCTCAAATTCCCTTATCGGCTCATTCCCAGGCCTGGCCCTGTTGTAGTCAAATTGAACACATCCAATATTTAGTGTGACTGTGTGTACACTTACACTTATGGGAGTGACCACACACACACACACACACACACACACACAGTGAATGGGAACAGAGACAGAGAGAGGTTTGAATAACCTTTTGAGGAACAGATTCTATATCGGGTGACGTGCCTTCCTGTTAGGAGACAGAGGAGAGGTATTGTCTCTAGAAAATGGTATCACTTAATCCCCTTGTGTCACATGGCCCCGTCATAAACACAGGTGCCGGTGAGAGAGAGGGAGAGTTTCCATGTGTATTTGAGTGTCTATATAATCTCACCTGGCTTCACAACAGAGCAGTTAACATGCTAGGACCAGTGCTGTCATCAAAACCACTTATCTTATGCATTTGTCTTATATTGTGTTGCTGTCTTTCTGGCACATTCCCAGGCTCTGAGCCATGCAGTGCTGAAGATCTGTAGCCAATCAGCGGCCTCTAATGTTAACATGCAGCATAGTGCAACATTAACCTCATCTCTGGGCTGTATCAGTAATGTGTGCATTATGTGCCTCTGTGAATGTAGCTGGCCTGCGAATGAACATGGATGAACCTCCAGCAGCATATGGAAGTGCCACTCTGGCGCGGTTACAGAACCAGCTAGTGGCACCGGGGGAAACAAATAGCTACATGTGCCTTCAAAGAGTGTTACTTGCCGCCGTTTATGCAAGAACACAGCGGTTTCTGCCAGAGCGTTTTATGGAGGAGCATTTTGTTTCTGGGGGACTTTACAGTGTTTATGCCTTGCTTTCATAACACGTACTTCAAAAAACCTTTTCCGAGAAAGGAGGAACGGAAAAGGGGGCTGGCTTCAGCACATTAAGGAAAGCCGGTGTCCATTACAAAGGAATGACAAATGACACACCTGCACAGAAATGCTGGCTACTACAATAGATGTGAACATACTGTTCAGACCTTTTCCATGTATAAGGAAGTGGCTGTGTGTGCATGTGTGTGTGTGTGTTTGTGTGTGTGTGTGTGTTCTCTGTCCCGGTGCAGTGTATCATAGGAGAGACCCAGCATACCTGTGTGACAGGCTCCTCCTCTGTATCCTGTGTGTTTAACACTGTGGCAGCGTTGTCGGCTCCCAGTAGTCTGCGAGCCATCTTCTCCTCATAGGTTAGCCTCTGGAAGCACGGATTAATGGGCCGGTGTGGTGGTTAGTGTGTGAGTGAGGAGCAGTAATACGCACACACACACACACACACACACACACACACACACACACCCTTGCACACCGCCAGTTATCTACCACAGCTAAGCTACAGTATCAAGCTGAAGCTATTAGGATTGCAGCTTGTGTAAATATTCTACTGTTAAATGTATTGCTCAGGATTAATGATAGCATCAATCTAAAGCGTTACGTTATCATCACAAAGTCCAGGAATATGTCATGGCTAGTTCCTGGTTAACCCGTGTAAATGGTTCGTTACTGGACACGCTCATTCTCCAATTACATTGACAAGGTTGGAAAATATAAGAGCAATGCACACACACACACACACACACACACCTGTTGTCCGTTGCTGACGCGCTCCTCCTTAAAGCGCAGCTTTCTCTCCAGGTCCTGGATGACTGCATCCTTGGACCCCTGGATGTCGGAGTCCGAGGTCAGACGGGGGGTTCGGGTGACTGAGGACTTCCGGGGGAAAGCTCTGCCGGACGGAGAAGAGCGCGTTACTACTGGTTACTACCGGTTACTACCGGTTACTAAATACAATGGCCGGTTCTCTGAAAAAACGATAAATAAATAAAACAAACTTATCTCACTTGGCAGCATCCCATCCCCACCCCCAAAGAGGCTAAGTGACACATTCTTTACTTTACAACCCCTCTTTCCTATCTCTCTTTCGTCATTCTCTCTTGTTCTCCCTCAACAAGCCTTATCTGACCATAACCAGGGAGAGCATTCTTATCTCCCACCCCCTCTGTCAGGAATGCCAGGCAGAGAGGAGGTGAGGAATGGGAGAGGGGCATGATGAAAAATCATAGGTGATATGAACTTGGAGATGGAAAAACAGTTTTCCCCCTTTTATCTGCACAGCCGTCACATACCATATAAAAGAGATAACAATGTATTGGCAACACGCTTTTGTTGCTTAGAACATATACAGTATGTACAGTATCATATCTTGGAAATAGAATTAATCTGTATAGCATCAGAAGACCAACCTGACTCCTAATCATTGTGGAAAAATGTGTGTTCTCTACAAGGAAAAGCATCCGCAGCTTGGCTTTATTGGTAAACCTCAGCGGTGAAGTCTGCCTGTTTACTTGACACGGACACACCTCTCATTCCACATAATGTACACAGTTGTAATATGTATACTGTTGCCATATGGGGCCTTAAGAACACTGTGTGTGTGTGTGTGTTTGGAAAACCTCCTTACTGTGCTCATTCCTATAAACATGCTGTGTAGGAATGTAAACAGACCAGGCCTCCAGACTGTGCTGCAGTGGAGGCTGCCAGCAGGTCTGATAGAGGGAAGGGGGCAACCTCACACATACACAATCGCTGTCTGTACTTTACTGTATATGCCTTCTATACTACTAATTTTAATCGTTTATTTGATCTGTTTCTTCAGTTTTTGAATTTAGTTGTATTTTCAAATAAATCTAAAAATTGTTTTAGAATTATTATATTTTATATTTGATCATAATAATTTGTATTATTAACTAGTTAATTAATTATTAATGTTACTTTATATTTTATTTTAAATGTTCATCATTTAATTAATACTACTAATAATAATAATAGTAATAATAATAATAATAATAATAATAATAATAATTACAATTATAATAATAATGTATATACTATAGGTCTTCTATTATTACTTTGTGATGTGTGTATGACGTGTGTACACTCACACTGTGCCGTTGCCCTTGGGCAGCCCCAGGGCGTTGACCGGGGGGCTGCCGTGGG
>JAODUG010033707.1:0-18388 GCA_027564795.1 Aphredoderus sayanus
TAATGTAATTGAAGAAGCATAAAGAAAAACTATTGCAGAAACTGCAAAATGTCTCCTGTGAGTGCTAATCATTCAAAGGTTTGACAGGTATGCCTTTTATTGCACAATCATTCATGGATGCCATTCAAGTGAAAATGTGAATTTAGGCCGGTGATAGGAAAGGAGTCCAATAAGTGGCCCAAGAGAGATATGTATATATTGTTTTGCTCTGATAAATGCATTCCTTGCTGAACAGCTCTAGGTTTTCTTCTGAGTACTACACTAAACTGTATGTACTGCATGTATGGCTTTTGGTTACAACACACTAGCCTATGCTGTTTGCAGCAGAAATTCTGCAGTTTAATGTGTCCCTGACTGTTGGTTGTCTGCTCTAGATTAAAATGTCTCTACTTCCTACTGTTTCCTGGGGTGAAAAGTGTTTTTATTAAGTCTATGCACTGGATTTGTAAATAACATTTAAGGTGTGCATGGAAATAACACCAAAACAGAAATAAAAATATAATACTATATAAGACATTTTTTTTTGTTCTAAACGTCTTTTGACTATGTTAAGACTGTTTATGCCATAGGCTTTTACCAAACTTAGATGTGATATGTCATCCTAAACCTTTTCTCTCAAAGATTCAGATAAAAAGCGTTTCTCTTCCAACTATTTACACCCTGATGAACATTTCTAACTTTCTGGAAAACGTGATTACTATTAAATTCCTGTTAACTCGAGGAAAAAATCAAGTGTTCTTTGATTCCACTGAATAATACCAAGAAAGACGAATCCTCAACATCTGAGCAGAAAATACATGTTAAATGCTGTTGTGGGTAGAATGGCACAAGACTGTTCTTGCTAGAGTAACTGAGTTGTTTGTTAATGCAGAAGATGTCAACATACGTCACTTACTGTATATGATACACTGTGAGCACAGTTGATTTAAAATATTTGAGAGATTCAATTTGGCAGGGGCAGTTAGGGGGTTGGTCAAAGCTAACTGTCATTGGGGGATCAGAGAAAGCAAACACATCATCCCTCTATTATCATTCTGGCACAACCACATCTCTTCTTGCAATATCTCAGATTCAGAACATTGTTGTTCTCAATAGGATACACTAACTGTACCATTGCAATATTGGCAATAATATGTACATTTTCAAGATATTTTGAGTTAACAAATGTTTGAAGACCGTTGTCAAATATGTATTCATATTACAATGTATACTATATGTACAGTGATAATCTGCAATGTAATTAATGAAAGCTGATGATAAAAACACAGTATGTGGATATTACATACTTTACACTGCTAACAATGTTTTCTAGACTCATTTACTGTAGTGTGCTCTTATATGGCAGATTTGACATTGCTACTGTAGGTCTACAACTGTTTAGAAATGTCAAAAATTCCCTAATGATATGCTGGCTCTCAAACTGCTGACACCAATTGTACACATTGAATCGGCTGTTAGGAGCTTGTGTGCAACTACAGGGGAGCAACCGAGACTGCCTCAGTTGGACAATAATACATTGCTATAGGCCTACTGTATCTATTCTTGTGTTACACTGTGCCATAGGGACAGGTTTTAACAAAATGTACTGGACCTATTCAAGTAAATTATGAAGTGGTATGAGAGATATTTCATACTGCTAAAATTCCTTTACCAGTATGAAATATCTTCTAGCTCAAGCTGCCAGACTATTTCCTAACTGCATACTATTTGATGATGTGATGTAACACGGTATTATCATTATTTATTTTTTATTCCATTTTGGTAATATATTGTGCTAAATAAAGCAGGTTATACGTAAAATGGCTCCTGTTTGTCAAGTAGGTATGCAACAAAATTGGCCCTCATTAATGAAAGGTGCATATAATAATTTCCGTGCAAAGGTCGGCATTATCAGTTTGTACCGATGTGAGCTGTGTGTCACACCCCGGTGCAGTGGTGTGAGCAGGCCTTCCTCTCGCCTGTGTACCAATCATCGGAAGGGCTGCCTCTCCAGTCAGCCCTTCCGGCTTTCCTTCCCGCACCTGCTTATATTGAGTTACTGTTTTGTTGTCCCCTTGCAGGTTATTGTTTGGTTTGTGTCCTGTTTGCCTGTATAATTTGTTATTATCATTAAACCGACTGTCCCGTTTTCTATGTGTTTGTATTCTTCATAAAATACGTCACAGGTGGCAATGATCAATTCTCACGTCAACTTTCAACTCGTTGTTTTGTCTGATTCTGACATTCGGCATTCGAGTGTAGCCTACAGTGTATGCATTCACACATTTATTTAAATATGTAGGAAAATATTATACATCATAAAACAAGCCTAAGCCTATCAGCGGAGGGAACTATAGCCTATAGCCTGCATTCCAGAGAAAGGTACAGAAAGGCGACATAACTTCGGCCTGTGGAGTTCTGTTATTTGATGATTCGACACGATCAAGTCGATATGGCCAGAGAGACGTAGTCAATGCGTGCTTAGCTAAGGAGTCACCACCTCATTCATTGCTTCTAAAATGTTGTAAAAAAAGTGTATTAGTTTTGTTTGACAAGACAGAAAATGAAAGTACAACATTAAACAGATTTTTTAGGTTGTCTCTTATAAAGGCTGAACACCATTGATGTCTCTAATTTAGACCTATCTGAAGAAACATTAAAATTAAGCAATAAATAAACTCTTCAAATGTCTAATATTTATTAGGCTATCGCCTATAAGATACCAAATATTATCTTAACTATAGCCAGTACACAGGTGGAGCATGCGTCTAGCTGTTTCTGCTCTGCCACTTGTTTGAGCTGGTTGGAGAATATCCTCTCTGTACGTACAGTATTATGAATCTACCTGTCATAAATTCTAGTTTCTTAAATAACGACTGTTTTCCACCGCTGCATTTATCAATGCCCAATCATTCTTACAGTACGCTAAATTGGCCAAATATGACCGATTTAAAAAAACACACGTGAACTCTGCCGTAAGATCATTTCTGTGCTCAGATCTGTGCTGGTTTCAATGTTAGACTGATAAATAAGGGCCATTGTCCTTGATTAACATTGTTGTCCTATACTGCTGTTTCACTCATTATAATGATGTTTAGCAACAGTGTCTTGTTTTAAACTGAATCTATATATGCAGTGGTGATATGTTATTTATCCGTAGAAGTTAGTTACAAATTAGTAGTCACAAAAAAGTAACCATGACCCCACAATGAACAAATACTGTGGAAATACTCTTGCCAGACATTGCCCTACATGATTCATTATGAATGTATCAACACTAGCTACCTGTGTAATCTAAGGTAAACAGTGTAAATGTCTTTATTTAATGATAAGAGCAAGGTTTGATTTCCAAACTACAGCATTTTAAACGCTGACCTTTCATTGGATGGTAGAAGAGCTTGCAACCAGCAACTGGGTTATATATATATTTATACTTGGGCCTTTAGGCTAAAACTTTCCTTTCACGGTAAGAACACTAATATCACAGCATGATCTTGATGGACTGGACTGATAAGCTTGAAATAGAAGTGCTAACCATGTGCTTCTAACCATGAAAGCCTGGTTAAGGGCTATAGAAGTCTAATCCAGATCAAGGTGGGCAATGGTTACTGACTGCCAAGAGCACTGTATCTAAATGGCCTACTGTATAAAGATAATTCTAGAAAGCTTTTGTCAATCAAATGTTTTTCGACTGATGTGTAATCAGCAGCCAGTTCAGTACTTCAGTACTTCAGTAACAAATTCTTCAAACTGAGGCAAACAAACATCACATTTACTTTAGGGCTATGCATTAATTCAGACTTAAACTCAGAACTGTATCTATTTGCACATTTCAATTACAATGACTGAAGTAGCTATGGGCTAGTATTTATTGGCCAGATGGGGCATGTGTGGAGAAATGATTGGACACTGCATGGGGGTATGTATACTGTATGTGACTGAATGTGCATGTGCTCTTCTGGGAATTTGAGACAAAAAATGCATACTGCATAGCTAACCTATACATGGAAATATATGTTAAAATACAGTCAATACAGTTAAAATACCCAAATTGTAAAATTATTTTACATTTTACACACTGCCTGTTAGCCTAACTATGTGTGTGTGTAGGTATGCCTTTGTATAGATGTGTGATTATGTTGTGAAAAAGAGTGAGCTGAAGGCATTTTGCTGTAGGCATGGCAGTTCAGATTTTTCAGGCTGGCAGGGCAAGCATACGGAGAGGAAGGGTGATTGGTGAACAGTGCTAGGGTCTGCCGGGCTGCTCATGCACATCTGAGAATGACCTTGGGAAGTCTGACAAGCTAGGCTGAGCAAAATCTGCAGAGGACACAGACAGGAAGGAAACAAAAGCTGTCTGTTCTCCAAAGTTGACAGGTGGACCATGTTATGTTTGTTTCCAGGTCATCTCTAAGCAGACGTGTGTAGGGTTATTTAGAAAAACAATGGATTATACTGAATATTGTAATTTTATTTAAAAAAAAAAAAAAATCCTGTCAATGTCATTTTCATTTTAAAATCCTAAAAATGGCGACACCAGAAACTTAACTGCAACTATAGGTTTGGACATTATTTGAAGTTGACATTTATTTTGTATGACCATGTATGATATAACATGACAGCATTGATTTGTTAATGTAATAATAGGTATCATTTGACAGGAAAGAAAATATTAACATTGTAACATACAGTAGGTAGCCTATATATAGTATTTGAGGCTTTTGCACTTTTACACATCAAAATGATAAAGTCAAATTTTAAGACAAGATTGAACGTCACTTATTTTATTAACTAAAGTTATGAATTATAGTTACATAGTCAAGTAAAGTACCAAAGTATTTCAAAGCCACTGGGAGAAAAGTAAAGTCAAAAATGTATAGAGCAATCACAGAATAAGTGTCCTTAATTGGACATAGAGCATCTGTGCTTATTGATAGAGCAGTCTTTTGGGCTGAAGTGTGTCTGACACTATGCTGATTATAAAAACAGTTCACAGAATAATGTGTGCTTGCCCTTTTCATGGTTCATTAACACAATGAGATGTCCTTCTGCATGCAAGCTGCAGCTCATTAAGCCAGCTATTAAATTATGCAATGTAAGAGAACATGATCGAAAAATGGAAATGTGCTATTGAAGATAATGACAACTTACTGTGGTTAAAAAGCTTTGTTAAAAAAAGGGCATGAGGATGGCAACTGATAAATGGACACAAAGTGAGTTTGTGATTATTATTATATAAAAATCTCATTATGTTTACTCTGGTAAATCCAGACGCAATTGCGTTTTATTTCCATCCATGCACGAATTCAGCCTATATAGGCAAAATTCTAAAGATAAAACTAGGAAAAACAGAAACCAATCTGAACCCTGACCATATGCTGATCCCAGGCAGAACAATGTATTACACTTTTATATGTAGATTTTACTTTGTAACATTATATGCTTTGTTTTGATCTATGTTCTGTCCATGTAATGTACAACATGTAAATGGGTGAACCATACTGTAACATCCTTTACAATGTTTTAACCTGCTGAGGGATAATGTAATATGAGAAAATGTTCACATTGTAATTTCACCCTTAAAAAATGGATTATGGCTTGTTTCAAGTAATCAATAACCTAACATTAGACAAATGTATAGAATTAAAATTTGAACACTGTAAGTATGTCAATATAAGTATATAAGTAAGTCAATCACACTGCAATGCAAAATAACAGCAATTTCAATATATTGTGTGGTTTGCTTCCACTAAATCGGCCCTAAAATGTATAGAAACTATAATCTAGAAGAGGAAAAAAAGAATTGGGGTGAAACACAGAAAATGAACATTGCCTAGGGCCCAGAAACATTCAAGACACACGGATAAGTGCAAGATTCTCCTTGCACTCTTATAAGCCACCTGCCAGCAAAGCTGGGAGTTACAGTATATACTCAGGCCAGCTGCAGGCAATGCTACTTAATCAATTCATCAGCAAACCGATTGGAAGTTATCTGACCCTCATGCAACCCAAAAACACAAAAGTTCCAGTTCAAGTATCTTAATGTCCTGTGAGCAGATGTTTATATTTTTAAGTAAAATACACCAGGGCTGTCCCTCCCATTAGCATAGCTCTTTAGAGATTAACATTACTAAATTCTTGTTGTTTAATATGAACTCCTATTTTTCAGTAACTAATATTTTTTACAGTACAAAAATTGGTGACAACCATTATTACGTTTTCCTCCTAATTTTATGTGTACTGCATGTGGATCAGCTGGAGCCATGAGTGACAGAACAATCACGTTAAACTGAATATGCAGCTGTGTAGTAAACCATTGAAAGAACTGGTTTAACCTGGTCCAAAGTAAAGCTATGCTGATCAAATGCTAACTGACAAAGCAATCACAACTATGTTTAAAGGAACCACATAAAACTAAAACTGAAATCCAGGGCCTCCGAATACTTGATTAATCATTGTAGGAACAATTCATTCTGAATTGTGTCAAATGTCTAAAGTCGGGCTCACTGTCCCTAACCAAAGTAGTTAGGTCATTTTGCATTACAGTCAACCTAAACACAGCTGTAAACTACAGCATGATGGCAAATGAATTACTGAGGCATGCTCTGAAGGTGTTTGTTCATGAAACAAAAAATACCATCTAAACCTTTGTGCAGGTGAGGTCTGATCAAATCTGAAAGAATCCTCCAAGTTACTCACAATCTTTATCTTGGCCTGCATGCAAATGACTAACATTTACATTAGATATATGAAAGAGTACTGTACATCTGCATGTTCTCTTTTTAGATGATCTGCTATTTGGTTTAGATGAAAATATATTATTTATTTGTTTATTAAATAAAAGATAATAATTTTCATATGCATATTAATAACAAGAGACTGATTACATTAACTAATTCTACAGTTACACAAAAAACTAGAAGATTCAGTGGACATGTATGGATTTGTTTATGGTATGTTAATAATCTACAGTAGTGCCATAAATGAAGTAATGTTGCAATACAATCTGGAAGTGGGAACAAATGTGAACACACATTCCCCCTTTGATAAAATCAATTTTCTGTTTCATGGAGCATGAAGTCAAGGTGTTGCTGAGCTAATACTGGTCTAAGGGTGTTAGACTAAATTAACCTAGAAAGCAACAGATAACCTAGGTCAACACCAGGTTCCCATTTCTGACATTATCTCGACAGGAACTGACAGTCACCCTCAGGTTTAAAGACGAAGATATGGTGTCCCTGTCAGTACTGTAATTAACACAACTTGGTCGCCCTGTGATTTTGGAGAGGTAGGAGATGGATGAATATGATCACACGTTGTGACGGACAAAAATGAGTCACATGGTCACAGCCAGGTATAATACAGGCCATTTGTGAGGCTCCAAACTGAATCTAGGTAATAAGGCCTATTACTTTATAGGGATAGTAAAGTGGCCTCAATTTCTTTTAGAATTGGAACACATTTCATTTTGTAAATTAGAGGCTTGGGTTTACTATTGTAGGCTGAAGCCTGTGAGAATAAAGTGTTAATACATATTTCAGTATACATATAGTGTAAACTGAAAATTGACAGCAACGAAATATTCCACTATTTCAAACTCTCCTTAGAAACTGGATTGTTCACATCGAACCATCGCTTTTGTGAGACACTATTAATGAATGAATTCTACTCATACGTCGCCTTCCTCTGCTTCGTCCTAATGTGCTTACTGGCTAGAAATCGATTTGTCTTTTCTGCTGCCACTCTGTCTGGTAGACAGACCTTTTACGGTAGGGCCTGCATGCCGTCTCTGTGTCTGCTGCTGAACCGCGCACAGCTAGATAATGTTATCAGAGTCCCGGAGCTTTCTACGGGGATTTGAGTATTCACTGTTGAAATGTTAGGAAAGAAATCACTGTGAAGGGCAGTTTGGATGTACTGTAGCCCTGCTTAACCCCCTGCCCCCCTTAAGTTGCATGAAATATGGAAAGTAAACGTGTGTTTGGGTATACACATATACATTATACAGGTCAGATCAGGGGCCTGTTCATTATTCTAATGATCTGAACCCTTAATTGAATACCCCGTTGTACACAGAATTCCCAGCCAGCTGGAGTGTCTGTAACATTTTAACATTAGGTTAGGTTAGCTAAATTACCGTCTCAACAGCATGCTAATCAACAATCTTCAGGTGATGCCCCCTGTCGATGGTTGATTAACATGCTGTGATATTTTATGTAGGCTCACATTTACGGATCACGTACTCATCAGCAATAAAAAAATGTTTTAGAAGCTCATGGCCACAGACACAACAGTCAAAAACACTTTTGTGTGTTTTTGTGGGATTCATGGTAGTATTTGCAAGTAGAGGTGTAGGTGGAGTTTTAATATATTTTGCCTCACCATAGGATGTTTTTCCCTGACAGTTTGTCAGTTTTCTGATCGACTAACATCATACAAATATATGTAGACTGTACCGGGCATCAGGTTCAGCAAAAGGGCAGGATTTCCAGTGTGAGGGAATTCTCACAATTTGTCTGCGGGTCATACAGCGATGGACAGATGGAACAGAGGGGTCAAAACAAACACCGGGTCATTAGTTTTGGAGACAGGCTGGTATGGGGTATGACAGGAAAGGGAAGGCCTCGATTGTACAGTATGTGACGGTACCAGCACCAACTGCTGATCGATGCCACGACCTTCCCCGGGCCTTAGATGAAATATTGTCCGTCAGGTTTGTTGAGCTGTTTTTACGCTTGAGGAAGACTGACAAGCGATGGAGGGAACATTTACGCAGGCAGAGCGCCCTGTTTGGACAACCTCCCCCTGCCCAGCCATGGTGCGTCGAGAGGGGAACGATTAATCACGTTGTTAGCATGCTTGATGGAGAGCAGGACGAAGGGGAGTTGGGGCCATCTTCGTGCAAAGAGGTGTGGCAGGTGTGAAAGAAGATGGAGGAATGCCAAAATAACTGTCACACATCCGGGGTACTGATCCTCAGGGGAACAATAATTTTGTAAATGGTGGGCTTTGATTAGAATAATATCCCCATAGCAACCATTATATTTAATGACCATTATTATGTCTGTCATAAAAGAGAGGCCAGAGGATGGCTCTTTCGAGATGATTGAAATATAGTGTAATTCGACCGCACTACTTTTGACAAAAGGTTCTAAAATAAATTATTATGAATGAATGAATGAATGAATATACAATAAAAAAAAGAATATATATATATATATATCATTATACATAATTTAATTGCTCATCACAATCCAAACTGGATGAAAAATAAGATCAAGAAGAACTTACATTTAGAGATTTTCCTCTCCACCTCTCCACCCCCTGAACCACCACAGCCAT
Organism: Aphredoderus sayanus; assembly: GCA_027564795.1. Taxonomy (NCBI): domain Eukaryota; kingdom Metazoa; phylum Chordata; class Actinopteri; order Percopsiformes; family Aphredoderidae; genus Aphredoderus; species Aphredoderus sayanus. The sequence continues at coordinate 9,322 of JAODUG010033707.1, forward strand.
CTTCATCATCGCAGTCACCACTGTAGTGACCCTCAGCGTCCCCACTTCCTGTTTCGATCTGGTCTAATGTCCCAAGCTTAGGAATGGACTTTCCCTGCAACAGCTAAACAGACAGGATGACAATGTAAATGCATTTAAATCCATATGTAAAAAATACATTACGACCCTTTTCCAATGTCTGTGACATGCTTTGATCCAATTACCACTTGGACTTAATACAAGAGCTCCCTTCTCAACGGTCTAACCAGCACTGTTCAAACTGAGTGGTCGGTTGAGTGTGTGCTGATGCAAATAGGCTATGTCATGGCTTTGTGCCACCAAGGCTTGGCAACTGTTGACGTGTTGGGAAGAACACAATGGTTCCGCCATATCAGTTTGAAGTTCGAACCAGAAGCCCTTTTTACACAATGTTTTCAATATTGGCCTTCATTCTGCCTCACAGATCTGTGAAAAAGGTACAGAGGCAGAATTTAAGAGGGGGGTTCCACCTCAGCATCGGCAGCTGAGGTAGTCGCACAGAGCCAAAACGATCTACCGTATAAAAAGGACAGCCGGCATCGCCGAACAGGTGTGTGACGATTTGATGAAGCTTGTAACCAGAATAATGTACCCACAAGCATGCTATTATTTCATGAATGAAGGTTATACAATAGCAGATGTGTCTTTTAGAAATCACAGCCGTCTGTGCCTGCTACAGTAGGATTATATGTCGAAGGCCGCTGTGGGGTATCAACATAATATTGTCACATGCACGACATGTATAAAATTATCATGTTCATTCATTATTAAGCACTCATTTAACCACAAGCCATAGACACAAGCCATAGACAGGCTATATGTTCAGCTAGAGGGGGCGGTATAATTCTCATGAGGGGCTATTGACATCACAGGACCAGCAAAATCTGAATGACTTACTGAAACACATGCTTTATAACAGGCAGCCCAATAGAATCTGGCTATACACCATGTTGTCATATTTTAGCAGGCTGGTAAGCACTTAACCCTCCTGTTGTCCTCCGGGTCAAACTGACCCAACGCACTACCTCTTTGTGCCAGATAGAAGGCGCCAATTCTAATTCTACAGCTTACAGACATATGATGTGCACTACTGGCACAACAAGGTGTGTGTTTGAAACCTGAGGACAACAGGAGGGTTAAAAGGCATGAAAAAACAAACAAATACATAAAGAAAGAAAGAAATAAAGAAAAAAAAACACACAGCACTGACAACTAAAGAGAACTACACAATCAGACACAAGCAGGTGGTGTCATCTGCTGGCATAACACCGTAGTGTGTTTGAAACCCGATGGCAACTGGAGGGTAAGATACCCAAATGTACAGTACCACTAAAAGCACTAAATACTATGTTCCCTTTGTATGTGGGATAAGAGATTGTAAGCTAATACACTTTTTGTCATATTCAGAGAATATCTCCTCATGGTTTGCTAGCAGTCGATTCTGCTGTCCGTTCTGTTTTTGCCCTGGGTTTGTAAATGGGAACAAAAACAATGTGGTACAGACCGCATCACACAACACTATCCCATTCCAATGCTTGCCAATTTGAGAGACCACACTATGGCATTGAAGGGAGGTGTGTTTGTGTTTGGATGAGTTCTAGCAAATATCATCAATCTTTCTCCAGCATGGCTTACTCCACCTTTAATTAATTCATTCTGCTGTGCAAATATTCATTTTATATATTTAATAATACACATAAATAATAATATATAATTTTCTGCATTTATGCACATGTATAGTCAGCATGCCTCTAGACAGGGGTCGCAGAAGGTCAGGGTTGGGGGTGTTTTCCAGGAGAGCAGTCACACTGAGCCCAGCTGTCTTTCAGGCATACACACTAACAAACATTGTTTATAGCGATATAGCAAAACAAAAAGGGAATGTCCTGACCCCAAAGTGCTACCAAAAACAGATAAACTTCTCCTTGTCTAGAGAGGCTATTAATTCACACAGATGTGGCTGATAAGACGTTACGTAAGGGTTTCCAGGGGATTCAGGGGAAACTTCTGTGAAACGACAAACAGCTGACAGCCCCGGCCTAAGAAGCCTCACATATGGCTCAGGCTGAGGTTGTTGTGGCAAATGCCAATGTAGAGCCATCATGTTTATCGTTCTAGCTGAATAGCAACATGCCTTGTTTTTGAAACAGCAAAAGAGCAAGTAGAGGAAAGTTGATTTTAAACTAATGAGGACTTAAACTTAATCATTATCATCCTCTAACAACAGTTATTTCTCAATTTGTTATGTCATTTCTTTTATCTTACCAGCATTTGTGCCTGCAGGGCAGCTAAGCTCTCTAATGTACAGTTGTGAGGAAGAATCTCAATCAAAGCCATTGTGAACGTCACACCAGGGGAAACACATACTGTAATTGGCTCATTTAAATTCACTGTGCACTACTGGCAACATAAGAAGCTGCTTTGTGCTGATCAGAAAGGTACTGCTGATGCTAATTAGTTACTTGTGGTTCAAGGAGGAAAAGTGCCAGGGCTAATGCCAGGGCTGAACCATAGGGGAGACAAAGTCGACCTGCACTAGTAATACTGCATTACCAGCCTGGGGTGTCTGCTTCTTAGAAAATGACTATTGGGGTCTATTTTGCATTTTGGAGGATGCTTATTCTAAGTACGTGATTAGCATGTTTTGTTTCATATTCATAAGCATTACTGACATTTTCACGCTATGGTTCATCATTTGGAAGTATCACATTTGACATCACTTGAACATTGTGGTACACAATTCAGGAAGGAAGTGGCCAGCTCAAGGGTATGTGGTTGGACCTGTTAGTCTCTGATCTCTGTTTACAGAAGAAACAGCACCCTGCAGTAATTGCTCTACACACAGGAAACAACAAGGCATTTCAACTATAACATGTCAGGTATTTACAATTTCCGATGAGGTGAAAGTGACAAAAGTGGTTTATGTAAAGGCTGTTGCTGTGTGTGTGTTTATGTGTGTATGCGTGTGTGTCTATGTGTGTGTGCGTGTGTGTTTGTGTGTGTGTGCGTGTGTGTGTGTGTGTGTGTGTGTCTATGTGTGTGTGCGTGTGTGTGCTAATTCGCAGAGCAGTCTTAACACAGATAGCTTGACATGCCCACAGGCACGCTCTACTAACAAACATTCCCGTTGTGCTTCTGCAGCCAGACAGACAGTGTCAGCAACTGCAGCAGAATCTACTCAGGGCAAGAAACAACCATGTTTTGTTATAGTCCAACTTTTCTCCCTTGTCAAAAGGTTCTGAAGCTATATAAATACTATACCAATAATACATTATTTATATGGAGAATAAAAAATCATAAAGAATGATTTATACATTTTCCCAACTCCCTTTGTTTCATTAACCTCCCAAGGAACACTGTACTGATGGAAAGATGGTACTATAGCACTACTGTACAGCAAGTGCTTTGTGTGTATGTTTTGTCATGAGAGGAAGTGCTGTTATTTCCTAATATCAGCACTCTCTCGAGTGATATTGCGTTAACAAAACAGTTATACAAAAAAGGCAATTATTTATCAGGTAATTTGAGGGTACAGTATAATCCAAGTTGTATTGAGCACTGCAACAAAGGAGCAATAGTACAAGCTGTGACCCACAATGTGACAGCAAGCTACATAGACGTAATCTCTCTAGCCTTCATGTACATTTACAATGCTCACAGTCTATAACTAACCTGTTGGGGTTCAATTAAAACCACCTCCATTTAGCCTGCACCAATGAAGCTAGCATGTAGAATCAACAAATGAAGAATCAAAAGTGCTGTTATCACAAACTCATAGAACTCATCAGAACTCATAGAATGCCTGTTGTTCACTCAAACTGCTTGGTTGAAACTATATTGTATATAAGTATTATAGAAACAGTTTGTTGTGCCACCACAACTATTAGATTGTGAGGCACTTCAAACAAACAAACAAACCATGTGAGAATATGTGAGGAAAATACATGTTTCACAGTAATAAGACAGACTGTCATGTGAATTAACTATTGCAAAAATGCACATTTAATGATTTTTACCATCGCTGTGCTCAGACTTTGTGTCACACGACGGAAGCACTCGACAGGATTCAAAGTTTATATTTAAGGTATTTAATGTCCAAAACGTACATGTAACAAGGTTCAATACACAGAATAACCCGCACTGGGGTAAACTCAACAAACAGACTATAAAAGGAGCTTAATGAACTCAATATGACACACGTGAGGGAGGCCCTGATTGCCACCTGTCACAGACCGGCTATCAGTACTCCGGGGAGGGAGCGCGGGAGCGCGCCCTTCTGGCGAGCACTGCCCCGCCGCGGGACGCCGGCGTGACACTTTGCTTTAATACAGCAGGTGTACAATAGCCTTGTGAGACCATTGTGATATTGTGAGCTCCAATTTCCATCCACTGCAGGAATCAAGTCTGGAACCCCTCAAGTCAAAAGCATTTGTCATCAAGTCGGTGTTAATACATTTCAATAAACAACATATGATTGACTACCTACATTTATATTACCCATATATTATCATATATTTAAAGTCAGTAACAGCACAGGTGGAAACGGAAACGTACGACTTACAGTACTGCTGTCGGTTTCTTTGAAAAAACTTGCTATCGGCAACTAGCTGCCGATTGGCCTGATTGTTGTCTTAACGGGCGACAAACGCTTTTGCATTGAAGGGTTGCAGACTGATACTCGCTGCAAAATGAAATTGAAGCTCGTGCGATAAAGATGGTCTCATGAGGCTAGGTGTACAAAGCACCACTGCTTAGTGTTATTTGTAAAAAAGAAATGCTATGAGAGTTGGTTCAGCTAAATAAGTGGGTGTACTCTAAGAGGAGATCTTTACGTCCCACTCGTGGTTCAACACGTGGTCAAACTAAAATGCAAATGATCTACCATAAAGACCAAGTACAGTAGGCTACAGGTTGTGGTTAAAATGTAGGTTATGATTGTATTTTGTTTTGCATTTGCATATTGGTAGTGAACATCTAATACTAATCAAAGGCTGTGCATGGTGTAGCTTTCATGACAGTAAAATTATATATATATATATATATAATATAAAATATATTTTTCATATTGTTAATTTTATAACTGCACTTTGATGCACTGATAAAAGAAACATATATATAAAGGATATAAAGGAGTCATTCCTTTGCCTTCTATCTGCCACAAAGAGCTAGTGATTTGTGTCATTTTGACCTGAAGGACATCATGAGGGTTAAAGTCAAACAACAAACAAATGTTTGTTTTAATTAGACATGTGCCTACTGGAAGATGATTTTATTTACTGTACAGTAGGCCTACCTAAAGAAATATCTATTCTAGACTCCTTAAGCTCCATATGCAAATAATAATTTTTTTCTAAGTTTTAACACGTTGACAGAAAACTCTTCTTTTAGTCATCAGGTGTGTTCGAATACAGTAATTGCTTTGTGTTGTGATGGCATTGAGCAGCTGCAGTCTCTGACAAGCATTTGGGATGCCAAGAAGGCTGAAATATTGTATTTCCTGGCAGGGCTATTAGCTTCTCCGTTGTGGATGAAGTAGAGCTTTGTCTAGAGCTGGTTCAAAGACAGGTGTTCTGATTGTGCAATGCTTTGAGATTCTGCAACTGAGATTTGCTCACTTGGGATTGAGAATTCCTGTAGCTCCACTCATGTGCATGTACAGTATTTTGGTAAATCAAACAATTTATATAATCAACAAGCCAGATATGTAGAGTAGTCATGCCAGAACAATAGCATTTTGGTGTTTTGCAATTTTGTCGTTACCATGCTTCTACAGAGATTGATAACAACATTAATTTGAGTCAGGTGTGTTGAAGCAGGGAGACATCTCAACATGCAGAGCAGTGGTACTCCAGGACCAGGGTTGAGCACCACTGAGCTACATCATGGACAACGTTCAGCTGGTAGGCTGAAGAAGTGCTATAAGAATCAGATAAAGAACACCTTGACAAAGTTCAAGATCAGACCCGAGAGCTTGTCGCTAGCTGTACCACCCGGTGACAGCTTTGTAGGGATAGGGTTCTTATGCTGGAGATGGCGAGGACAACCAGAAAACAGCAAGAGAGTGTCAGAAGATATACAGCCATGGTTTCCACCACTACCACCACATATACCCCTCTGCTTTTAGAACAGTTCATACATCAAAGATCTCACCGTTAATGGATTGGACATTGTCATCAGATTTCAACAGACAAACAAAGAAGGTTGTATATATTTGTAAATGTATGATATTTCACAAAATCACAAATCAGAGAATAATTCCACAGCACATGCACATGCACATGTACTCACTGCCCCCACTTTAACAAGCCGGTTTGGCAGTTTTCTTTAGAAAACAAACAGCATGTACCTGTACTGTAAACTGCAAACATACTTACACATCATCACATTCACATTTCTGCACACCTACAAGACCAACTTACAAGACCAACGCACACACACTCACACAAATTCCCAGTTATATCCCCCTTCTATATATTCACTGTTTTTAATAATTACTCCACCCCCATCTCAATAACACAATAATACATTATATGCTTGTCAAATTCATGCTCTGCCTTTTTGTTTGTCTTGGTTGTATGCAGTTTTTCACTTTGTTAATTCATGTCACTAAAATAATATAATATTAAAAACCAGGGTCTCAAATTTGACAAATGCTTTATACTGCACTCAGTCATTTCTAAAATTTGGTGAAGGCTGTGCGCTGTTTTCCTTTCTTTATACATTGTCAAAATGGGCCCAGCATGAAATTATATTGAATCATAACAGTTTAATGCCTTTCATGTAGCAGTAATATGATTTTCAAATCGATCACATTCTTATTTACCCATTTCTATCAATATGCAGTAGCAACATCAATTAGCAGCGCAATAACAGAATGTGCATTCTTTGCAGTCTAAGGACAAGTCATTAGCTTTGCACGAGAGCATCAGTGGGTGAAGAAGAGAGAAGAAAGAAGATCAACATGACTTTGATTTGAAATCCTATTGACCTTGTTTTCTCCACCTCCTAGAAAATGTGTCTGGTTGTCTGAGGCTTTTGTCAACAACCCTGCAAAAAATTTATAAAATGCAGAATACTGACAAACTTATTCAGAGTTGAATATCACTTTCCATTTACATTTGTTATCCAATGGCCTATGAAGTGTATTTGCAAACTGTAAAGAATAAAATTGTGTTACTGTACTGTATAGTACATAATGTGCATTTTTTAACAGATAATCTAAAATAATGAAGTAATCAATAACTTTAAAGTGATACCGAACCTTTGTTAAACCCTCAACTCTATGGCTTCCTTGCCTCAATAAAAACCTATGCCAAATCACGGGCATAGGTTTTTATTTTAATTCCAGCAGCGCGTGGGGTTTTATTGCGGTTAGAAAACTATAAAGTCAAGGGTTTAACTAAAGTTCAACATTGCTTTAAATAGCTACTGTGCACGGAGATTGAAATATTTTTACTACAAAGTTCTCAGAGTACAGTATGTAATGTTAGTATGACACAGCTAACAGAGCACAACATTCGCAACAATGATTGAGTACATGCAGGACTGCATGCTTTCCAAGTTGGAATTCCAAAATCCGGATAGCAGGAAAATATGTGCTAAACATATAGAACGTTCTGAGCCCACATTCCTACGTGGTCACATATCAGAAACAAATCCAATATATGCCACAAGGCTAGAGTAAAACCGGTGACATTGGTGGTTTTCACCTCTCTCCCCAAGGCACAGACCACTGGCTGAGTTCCCAGCCTCGGGGACATGGTGAGTGCAAAGTTGAGTGTATACTGCTATAACTGAGCACACTGTTGTCATTACTCTGTGTTGGCTCACTTGGCAAGATAAAGGTGGACAACAGCAAGTCAGTGATGCATGTCGGTGGGAGAGACAGCAAGATCTCACAGCTGATTGAGGAGATGCCTCCTCTTCAGCTAAACTCGGTCACATATCACCATTGATCAGTGTTTAAAAAAATAAAAAAAATAAACAAAATGCAGACAGTTATATTTTTAATTTGTAGATATAAAGAATCGCACCTTGATTTACAGTATTTTCCGTCCTGTAAATCGAGAATTTGTCGCACTTATCAAAAAATTTGTCGTTAAGAGGGAAAACAAGAATCACTTCGGTCTATAAGTCGCATTTATATTCTTTTTCGGTGGTACAAGCAGCCAGTTTTCAATTCTCCTGAGTGTATAGAGTGCCATCTCTTGGCCGCAGTAGGTATGCAGTAGATCAAATATGTCGCTTCAAAATATAAAACAACTACAACATCTGCGATTTATAGTCCGGAAAATAATGTAGTTAAATTTAGATTCATTAAATTCATATTGTTCCCTTTTCATACAGTTTTAATGTGTTTTAGGCATGAGCGGGTACAGAGGGTGAGCGGTATACAAACATGACATTCTGCTGTCAGAAGATGAGTGTCAAAGCTTCAAGATTTGAGTCTTTTCTCAAGACGGTCGGCCTCTGTCTCCCTACTGAAGCAGCAGCATTGATGGCCTGTTTACCCAGACCAAATGTAGCAGCCTGATAGCGGGTCAGGTAGTGGAAGGCCTGTTTACACACATTGTCAGAATAAACTGTGCCACTAAATGTTAAAACAACACTGAAGTTGGAAATGCAAAGTACACACATCTCATAATTTTCTATCTTAAATTCCACCTACAAGTGGATTTATACAAAGTTTCAAGTTTCAAGTTTCAAGAATCAGAAATAGACTAAAAAAGCCTTCTAATGTGAATTTAAAGTGTCCATCTTAAGATAGCTAAGATGGACATTTCATCCACCTAACATGAAGACATCCAGTTATGGTTCAGCTTTAACCCTTGTAATGTACTCGTAATATAGTATTTAGCCACACGGCGGCGCCATCTGATTATGTATGATTTGTATGTTTTTCAATTGTCATTGCTGAGTGTATTTATTTCTTTATTCATTATTTTTTTATGTAATTATGTTTATCTTTGTGGCTTTTAACCCTCCTGTTGTCCTTGGGTTTCAAACACACACCTTGTTGTGCCAGCAGTGCACATAATATGTGTGTGTA